>OY856414.1:929334703-929514703 GCA_963693085.1 Alisma plantago-aquatica | reverse complement strand
AATTAAAACCCTTGGTGAGTCATCCTGGACAGACAAAGGTGCTAGTACCCTCACCCATCGTTCAAGGAGTCAGGATCTTGGAGTCAACCTCCATTGTTGACTACCCAAGATGTTCGTGACGAAGTCAATGTTGAACATGACTTGGGGGTGAAAAGACTCCCCTGCCTCGAGGTTCTCTGCTTTATAAGTAAGGACAATTACATCCTTTTCTACTTTCTTGGCCCAAACCAATGAGTTTCCACACAAGCACAACAACCTAGTTGGCCTTAGCCAATTGGCTCAATGCAGTTGTGTTGGCACGGCCGAAGGCCCAACCAGCCACTGAGGTGGGGTCCTATGATTGGCCAGGAATATTTAACATTGTGAAAATCATGGAATATTATAGGGACATCCAATATTGATTTGTTATTGATCAGAAAAATATAGGTATTCCACTAAAATTAGTTTCAAGACCTAGTTCAATATCTAATTCCATAAGTTCCTAAATTTACCAACTTTATTGTATTAAATGCATGAAAACCCTAATTTCTCAAGTTTAATGATAGTGACTTTCTTAATTGACTTTAATGGATAAAATTGTGTCTTTTTGGATAAAAATGGTATCTTTAACTTTATTTGAGAGTAGTAATGAGTATGGAAGTGATAATTAGAGTTTTGGAGGAAAAAACCCTAATGAAACCCTAAGTTGATCCCAAAACCATAACTTGGAACCCCAATCGCTCGTAATGTGAATTTATGACTAAAATAGTGATACTTGGGCCTTATGCATTAATTGAAAGATGTTTTCTTGCTTGATCTCAACTGTACATGTTTACTTGGAATTTAAGTACTTCTGAAAAAGATATGTGGCTACACCTATGACTACTTGCCTTACTGACTTTTGTTGTTTCTCAGATGTTTTCCCAATTGGATTACAATGAAATGTATGCATGTTTATTTATTTCCTACAGAATATAATGTAACTATGGATATCATCTTATATAATTGTAACATGCTCAAACTCTATATCAATCTATGGTCGTTTATAGAGCATGGGGTGAATAATTTCATCATGGGGATGACTGGTGATCAAGCCCAAAAAATCACCTCAGACCAAGAGAGGAAGTCCTATGTATGAAATGTCCACTACAGGAACCAATACCCTTAGAGAGGGTTCCTCATGAAGAGGATTCCCTTAGATAGGGCACACCATTGAGAAAGGAGGATAAGAGTGGTGAGGTTAAAACAAGAAAAGGTCTGGCGACACATCTTGTTTCCCATCTACCTTCTATCTCATTGTAATGATTTTTTACTGAGTCGTGTAGAAATATTTTTTTCCAGAAAAATAAGAAAATTATCATTAAATTTTTCAATCATAATTGTTGCTATGTCTAATTATATTGTTACACCTACATGCAAATATTTTCTTTTCCCCCGTATAGCAGTATAATCTTTTATACTATTCGTTGTTTTGTTTCACAAGAAAATTCTTGTTCAATTTTGTAATCATAATTGTTGCTATGGATGATTATATTGTTACACCTATATGCAAATATTTTTTTGCCCCCACATAGAAGTATACATTTTTATACTAGTCGTTGTTTTTTTCATGATGTTCTAGGTTTCACTGCTATATTTATTGTAAGTACGATGAAAATGGACATCTTGTGAAGAAGGCACCAAAAGAAAGATACTAAAAATTACCATGGAGGATTTAGTTAGGCAGGTTATATTTTAAAGTTTTAAATATAATATATTCATAATGTAACTCCTTGGTGAGAGTTTATCTTTCATATTGCATCAAACCCTTTCCGTTAAATGAAATTGATAATTATTTTTGATTAATTTATAAACCTCAATCCTATAAATATGATGGCCCTTTCCCTCTAGGTTCATCTTAACTTGGAATAACAGAGGGAGGGGGTCCTTACATATCTTCACCTCCCTTTTTCCTAACATCTGCAAAAAAACATGACTTGGTTATAGAGATTGGCAAGAGTCAAGATTCAATGCAGTAGTCAATATAACATTTTTATAATACACTAGGTCAAGTAGTACTTCAAGATTCTAAGCTTGTAAGGAGAGGGACCCAGTAAGGGAGAAACTCACTTTTAGGGAATAATATAAAACCATCCAATGGCAATTTGATAATAAGTATTCACAAAGGATGATGAGCTAAAATCAAGTCTGTATTTTTCAAATACCAAAACTATAGATGCATAGATAAAAATATCTAACTATGACAATATTTATTCCTATAATATTTCATCACCACGTATGATGTACAAAGAAGAAAACCATAGGAAATATTCTACATATGGTATACCAACCACATAACCTACCTCCCAAGAAAGAACAACTACACTTAGATAAATCTTGGTCAACTTTGGTCCACACCTACTTGCTATCCACCTAAGGGGTTGGAAGTATACACCATAAGAGAAGACAAAGTGGATGTTGTTAGCATAAAAGATGGTATGTGCATGTAATAGTGATTGGACAATATTGTAGAAAAGAAACAACAATATAGTATAACAAGAGTACCCAAACAAAAGAGAGAGAAAGAGTTATCCAATGCATATCAAAAGAAATCTTCATATAGTAAGACATAAATATTATATGAAGAAAAAATGTAGAATAATTAAATATTGTCTTTAAATATCAAATTAGAGAATAATGAATAAGAAATAAGATGTTTTCAATGCAGATTAGGTATTATACTACAACCATCTATAAGTAGGGCTAAAACACTTCCATATTCTCTATCTAGTATTGAGATGAGAGCATTCACAAACCTCTATATAATGGTATATATATCAGGTGAGAGAACATGGGGCTTAGGTGAGAGCTCCAAAAGTCTATATATATGAAAAGTTATAAAATGGGATCTAGTCCCATCATGCATTGTTGATAATAGATAATTATAGTCACAACAATCAAAGGTGCATGTGATAGAGGGGCAAGATAAGTACAACCCAAGTAATTCATCGACTTTGGGTCTCCATTATTAAATGGAACTATAAGATGCAAAATTTCAATTGGAGTTTTAAAATGCATAATTATAAAAAGGATAAAATAAAAGATTTTCAATTTACACTTTCAACAATCGGTAGGATAAATCTCAATGAATTGGACCCAATTGGGTCATATATTTAAAACCTAGTGACATACAAAGCTATATGTCACAAGCAAGTCAGAGAGAGAGAGAGAGAGAGAGAGAGAGAATATAAACCATTTTCCAATATGACTCATAAGGATAAGCAATAAATCTCAACCAGGAAAATGGTCAAACCTAGATCCAAACCAAGGTCTAAAACTGTCTATTAAATATTTTAGATAAAGAAGGGTTTAGTCTCCTATAAAAACACTAAAAACAAACTTTATACCATTACTACTTTAGGTTTTGAAAATTAGATAATCAAATAGATTATCTGGTTATGAAAATTAGATAATCAAATAAATTATACTTTATTGTTTAAAGACATAATTACTTGTTGACTTCTGACTTATAAATCACTAGATATGAATTTTACAAATTAAATGACAATTAAGAAAATTCAAAAATACTAATATATCTAAATTTTTGGTATTAGTTTGAAAAACTATATCAAATGATGGGTACTATTTTCTTGATTCCAAAATATGACTTGGTTTATGTTTTGGTAAGTGGATAATTTGTCATGAATTTGGCAAATAAAATCAATTTACTAAATTTAAATGAAAAACCAAAGCAAAATACTAATAAGCCCCTACCTCACGCGCTAAGACGTTAGCCACGTGATAGGTTATACTTAGAAAATTTGAAGCTTAAATCAACCCCAAGATGATATCATCATAGAGAAAAAATGATCGAGTTACCCATGTATAGTGTGACAAAAATTAAAATCAAAGCTAGGGAGAGGTCGTAAAATTGTTGGCATACATCTTCCTTGGTTTCTCTGGATTGTGAGAATAAACAATGTCAGATAGTAGTTCAATGTCAAGGAGATGAAATCTAAACCTCAAATTTCCCAATCATGTTGATCACTGGTAGATTTGCAACACATGACATGACTCAAGACCTCCAAAAATGAGACCTTAGGGAGTAAAAGAGGCCAGGCTTCACCTTCCTCAATGACCGACAAGATTAAGTAGGAGAAAGACCATGGAAAATCACAAAACACAAAATACTACATAGCATATATAGACCTCAGAGGCCTAGAACCTTAGGGTGATGCCATTCATAGAAAAACTAAGATACTTAGTGATCAAAACATGAGAAACCTATCCGATAGGACACCTATGAGGAAGAGGGTCAAAGATGGGGAAAATAAATCAATGTAACCTCAAACTGAGTCAAACCATTGATGCTTGAAACTCCTCCATCACATGAGAAGCTATGATGGATGCTTTTCCTATCTCGTGAAGTGTTGTGGAAATTTGACAAACTAGCCCAAGGGCACACATGATGGTGAGGTTAAGGGAAAATGACCTGGAGCTGACTGAAAATCAAGGCCGATTGAAACACATTGGATGTAAGGTCTAAGGAAGGTTTACTTATAGATGCCAAGACTTGATGCACTCGGAAGTTCCAATGTCAATGGAAATAGGGGATAGGAGAACCCTAAGATCAACAAAGGAAGTTGAGTTGAGGAAAATCTGGTCAAGTCGATGACCACAGGCTTTGAAAACTTGTGAGGATGATAATGAGCAACCCAATAGGTGAAGTGGATGAAAAATTAAAGATAGAGAGTGAGGTAAGAAGAATAAGAGGCGGAGTTTGACTATTAGGAGTCTAGACATATGTATGACTCAAGGAAGAAGATGAGTCATCTAGCCAACGGATGTGAAAGAATGCGCATAAAGGAAAGGACAAAGCTCTGTGTGGAGAATTTTAGAAATATTTGGGAAATCATTTGTGTGACCAAAAAAGTGATTTAAATTGAAGTAACTAAAGTTTTCTTTTGATAAGGAACACATTTTCTAGATAATTCTCTTCTTGACACAATTTGGGATAACGAACATTTTCTATTGGTTTGAAACTTGGTACCTAAACTAACAAGGATCCAAGGAGTTCAATTTTGGAGTTAGATATAGATTCTAAGATTATCTTGTATGAATTTAAGCACAATTTGGTTTTAACCCAATTATCTCAATATTTATTGTTATATATAGACATTCTCCATAATATATCAAATTTAGGGTCGCACTGTCATTATCTTACTACAAACTGAGGTTTTAACCCAATTAACTCAATATTTATTGTTATATGTGAACATTTTCCATAATTTATAAGATTTATGGTCCTAATATCATTATCTTACTACATATTGAGTTTTGTGATATTATATTGCACATTTTAAGTTATTTTAACCAATCACTCATTAAGTCTATTAATCAAAACATTAAGTTAAACAATGGAACATTTGTTATCTCCACTTATATACCTATTAGTTACATTATTGTCCACATTAATTAATTGTTCATGTTTGTTCACTTATTATGACTACTTATGCACTGTTAAACCCACATTGGCCATAAATGTAAATTTTATTACTTATTAACCATATTTGAGTCATCATATATGTATTAGTGAACAAGATAATATTTATTACATATTTAATGGACTCATTTGCATATTAAGTAATGATTAGGTTATCATATCAATTAGATCATATTGAGATATGTTATGAGGTTAAGCACTTATACTGCCAATGCATCACATGTGATATAAAATATATATAAGCTAGGGTTAGTGGACTACAACCTAGGGTTTGTTCCACATGTTTACTAACCATCCGATACCCATCATTATCACATCCGAAGTCTACGATTAGTTTCCATACATAATATTAACATCACAATAGGGTTTTTGGTCTATGGCATGGTTAGGGTCATATTATCCATAATTAGGTTTAATATGTGAGTTATTCATGTTATGTGCATTAAATGTCCATTAGGGTTACAAACAAGCATGTCATAATATAGTTCTAATATTTTTTGACCATAACTATAGATCTAAGAACATTATTCTAATCAAGGAAACAAAATTTATAGAGTTAGGATAGTCAAATCTCATTATTTTACAGGCCAATACCCCTTATAAAGGAGTTTGTCCCAAAAATAAGTATATCCATATTCTATCAGGTACCACACCTCCACCCTTTAAAAGGTTTGATGTAATAAGTCACACAAAACCTAGAGGTAATAGGGTGAGTCCATTGAACCATGTATAGAATCTATCACTTCATCACATACTCTTCAATGTCACCATACATCAAAGTCAAGGTTCCAAGGGTAATCTACCCAAACATATGGTTCTACTTTGGGTATCTCAACATACCGCATACTCCATCATCCTTGTCACATAATTCTACTCTAAATTCAGACCTCATAGTTACAAAACATAAACATAGTTATCACACTTAATACATTAAGGAAAAGGTGCATTGTGGACAGCCTAATGAGGGTTACCTTACACAACATCATCACAATAATTCTTTAATCTTTCTATCTCCCTATTTCTCTAACATGGTCAACATTGATATAATTTGGTAAAGTATCTTATATTAAAGAGTTTCCACCAAGGATGAGGCTCTTATAAGGACATTATAAGAGAGGTAAAAACCTAAGGGAGATAAGTTTGAAATAGTCAGATCATTTGACTTCCTTGGCTATGATATCATACTTGTAAGGAGTGGGACTCGACAGGAGATCAACTCACTTACTTTGGGGGAATTATAGAAAACCAACCAATTCAAAAATTTTCAATATGTTTTTGCAAAAGGATGATGAAATAAAATTCAAGTATGTATTGTATCAAACACCAAAAAACCAACAACAAAAGATAAAAAGATGTAATTATTAAAATTTTCATTTCTATCATAGTTCATAACCATGCATGGTGTACATAAAAGGAAACTATAGAAAATATATCATATAGGGTAAACCAACATCTTCAATCTACCTCCCAAGAAAGATATGCCACACCTAAATATGTTTTTGTCAACTTTGTCCCACACCTCCTTTCTCTCCACCTATGTGGTTGGAAGCATACCCCATCAGAGAAGGCAAAGTGGATGTTTCTAGCATAAAAGTTGGTATGCATATATAGTAGTGATTGGCCAATATTAGGAAAAAAGGACAAAAATAATATAATAAAGCTTTTCAAACAAAAGAGAGATAAATAATCAACCAATTTGATATCAAAATAAATCTCCATATAGAAAAACATAAAGATCATATGAAGAAACAAAATCTACAATTAACAAATCTTGCCTATATATCTCTAATTAGAGAACAAAAAATAAACAAAAAGATGTTTGGCATGTAAAATGAGTATTAGACTACAACCATCTAAAAGTAGGGCCATAACACTTCCACAATACCAACCTAGGAAGGAGGTGAGAGAACCCAGAATCCCCTATGTAATATACATACTTGATACATACATACCTACACACACACACACATACACATATATATATATATATATATATATATATACATATATATATATATATATGTATGTATATATAGAATAGTTGGAGCTTAGGTGAGAGCACCAAAATCCCATGTATATGAAAATCTGTGCAATGGGAACCATCCCCATAATGTGCCTCTACTAAAACATGATAGTAATCTCACATGCATATAATAGAGATGCAATATTAGTACAGTCCAAGCAATACATCAATTTAGTGTCTTCAATATTAAATGGCACAGTGGGATGAAAAATTGCAGTATGAGTTGCAAATTGCCTAAATATCAATAAGATAAAATAAATGAGATTCAATTTTCATTTTCAACGGTCCATAAGATAATTTTAGTGAATCAGATCAAGATAAGCCATATATGCATAACCAAGTGACATACAAAGCAATATGCCATAATCAAGTCTAAGAGGGAGAATATATAGATTGTTGTCTAGTATGACTCATAAGGAAAAGAAACATACCCAACTTGAGTATAAACATGTCAAAGGTCCAGATCTAGATCCAAACCAAGGTCTAAAGCTATCTAAAAAATATTTAGATGAATTAGGCTTTAGGATCCTATAAACAAAACCCTAAAAACAACCTTTTTACCATTACTGGTTAACCCTAAAAACAACCTTTTTACCATTACTGGTTTAGGTTATGAAAACTACATAATCAGATAGATTGTAACTTCACAATTTCAAAATATATTTATTTGTTAATTTCTAACTTATAAATCCTAACATATGAATTTCACAAACTAAGGATAATAAAGAAAGTTCAAAAAATCACATACTCAATGTATTGGAATTGTTGGCTAAATTGGACATTATCATAATCCCTTTGTTTTGATGATGACAAACATTTCATCCTTGTGGATCTAACGTGCTACTTGAGTGTTGTAGGAACTAGGTGGATGACACAACTTGGAAGATCTATATGCTCAAAATGCTTTAATTCATGATTGTAATCAAATGTAAAAACTTGTACAAGTATATAATGTACAAGTACTTAGATATCATGTAAATAAAGCATTTAGATCTTCCCTAGCCAAACACAACACATAGATAGGTCATCCCCTACAATAGTGTCACGACTGCACACTCATACACATGCTTAGTACATAGTTTAAAACATTGAAACAGAGTCATTCTTGGTCGACAAACTTCTCGACCGAGACACTCTCGGTCGACAATCTCCTCGACCGAGAATGACCCAAGTAGCCATTAGACATAGCAGACAAGGTAGTTGGGAGTTGGAATCAAATGTTATGTACACTTTCTCCAGACAGTCCCTCGGTCGACAAAAACCTCGACCGACTGGGCACTCGGTCGACAATTCCTCGACCGAGACTGTCTCTGTCTGCACTTTTCAGAGTTAATTAACTAGCCATTGCTAAAACAATTAGTGGACAACTAACGACTAGTTAAGCACTAAGAACCCCCTAGAAAGTGTCTAGAACTTCCTTAAACATTCATAGGCAATTCCTATAAATAGGACATGCCTTAGGACACCCAAAATACACTTGTGCAACACTTAAGCATATTACTTGCAATTGGCAATCCATTTGTGTGAGCAATTGAGCAACTCCAACACTTACTATTCAATTCCATTGCTCCAATTTTGTGTCCTATAGGCTATCATCTCCTATCCACTACTCTTACACTTCCATATACATTGGTTAGGAGATCAAAACGCTTGATATAGGAAATCAAGCCTTGTGCTACAACGATATTGTAATTTCTATTTTTCCTTCTTGTTCCTTTATATTGTTTGTACTCTCCTTGCTACTCCTAGGGTTGGAGGCTGCGGATTGGAGAGGGTTTGTCTTCTCAAGTGGAGAAGGTGGACTTTGGACTACTTCAAGAAGGATGTCTCAACGGGAAGCTACTTTAAGGGGAGCTTGAGGTTACTTCAAGGAAGGCTGCTTCGAGGTTGGTGAGACTACTTCTAGGTGAAGGCTGTCCAAAGGGTTTGGTGAAAGTATTTGTAATTTTATGTAACATCCTTGCGAGGTAATAAAATTTAAATACTTTCAAAATCCCAGTTGGGTAAGCAACCGGGTAGTGGATTGACTGCCTTAGTATTTGCTAAGGGTTGGAACCACTCTAAATCCTTGTCCCCTTATCCAATCTTTTTGTGGTTGCTTGTCTTGAGTTGAATTATTATTAAAATATCCATAAAACCCTATTCATCCCCCTCTAGTGGTTTTTCATTTGGTATCAGAGCCAGGCTTCAAGGAACTCTAACAAAGTCTTGAAGAATGGGTGACGGGGTACTCAACAACCTCAACATGGAAGGGACACTCGTGGCTAGACCTCCACCTTTTGATGGCACTAACTACACATACTGGAAGAGGAGGATGCAATTCTACTTCCAAGGAATTAGATGGGATCTCTGGAGGATGGTATCAAATTCATATGAATTCCCTCAAATAGAGTATGCAAATTGGGATGCTAATACGGTAAGATCTGCCCAAATGAATGCAAAAGCTATAAGTATACTCTACTGTTCAATTTCCATTGGTGAATTCAATAGAATATCTAATTGTGAAATGACATATGAAATATGGCATAGACTATCCAGAACCTATGAAGAACTATTTAGGTTAAGAATTATAAAATAGGAATGCTTAAGCAAAAATTTGAACAGTTTCGTATGGATCAAAATGAGTCTATTAGTGAAATGTATACAAAATTTTCTTCTATTGTCAATGGTTTAAATGCTTTAGGTAAAGTGATCAGTGAAGAAGATCAAGTATCAAAAATTCTTAGGTCTCTTCCTCCCAAGTACAAGCCCAAGGTGACTGCTATTGAAGAAGCAAATGATCTCACCCGACTAAGGATGGAGCAACTCATTGGCAACCTAGAGGCACATGAGGCAACCTTAGAGGAAGAAGAAAGATTGGTAGCCGAACACAAGAAGGAGAAAAGAAGGGACATTGCATTCAAAGCATCAACCAAGAATAATCATGACACTAGTGAAGAAGATAGTGAAGAAGAAACACTCATTGTAAATGGTAAGCAGTATAGAAGTTTTAAAACTAACAAAATTCCTAGTGTTTCTTCCTCCAGATGCTTTGAATGTGGGAAAAAGGGACACATGAAAGGTGATTGTCCAAAACTCAAGAAGGGGAAGAAATCATCTCACAAGAAGAAAGAAAGAGCATATAAAGCTGCATGGGATGATTCAAGTGATGATAGTGAAGATGGAAAAGAAGAAGTAGAATGTCTTATTGCTACAATCAATGAAGAAGAAGAAGAAGAGGTAAGTCTTTTTGATTTACCAAAAGAAGATCTAATTGCTAGCCTTCAAGATACACATGAGAAATATATTGATTGCAAAAAGAAACTAAAGAAAGCTACTAAAACTAATGAAGATTTGTATGTTAGATTAAATAATCTTTCTTTTGAAAAGGATAGTATTGCTTCTGAAAATCTTACCTTGAAATCATCTTTAAATGATTGCAATATGAAGTTGCTTACTTTAGAAACAAATCATGATCTCATCTTCTTTCTCAACAAAAGGTTGATTTGCTTGCAAAACTGCATAATTTTCAGACTCAACCTATCCTATGCAATCATCTAGATTATGATGCTATTGTTAAAGAAAAAGATGCTTTATCATCCAATTTAGATCAAGCAAAGCTAGATATCAACAATAAAATGGATGAGATTACCAAGTTACAAAGAGAGATTAATAGCTTGAGAAACAATGATGTTCCTGATAAAATTCTGAATAATTCTTCTAGTTATAATGGAAGGAGAGGTTTAGGATATGTTTCAAAAGAGAAATCCTATCAACCTAAATCTATAAGAACACAAGCACCCAAGACCAATATTATGT
Organism: Alisma plantago-aquatica; assembly: GCA_963693085.1. Classification (NCBI taxonomy): domain Eukaryota; kingdom Viridiplantae; phylum Streptophyta; class Magnoliopsida; order Alismatales; family Alismataceae; genus Alisma; species Alisma plantago-aquatica. The sequence goes on along the minus strand of OY856414.1, from coordinate 929,503,421 downwards.
ATGTACCCAAGAACGAATCAATCCCTAGAAATGAGATTGAGTATTAGTTGTCATTATTGCTTGCGTCTTGGACACTACTCTTTTTCATGCCCATATAAGAAAAGGAATGATGATCTAGTTTGGGTTCCTAAAACTTAGAGATTTGAATTTGATTAGTTTAGATTTGACCTAAAACATTACTTTGATATACAAATGTCATATCTCAACAAAATTAAGCTTTAACTTTCATATTCTTGTACCTTGCTTGCAAATAATTACTGAAAAACAATACAGAAACATTATCGGTCGAGAAAATGTTTGACCGAGAACACTGTCGATCGAGAATTTGTCGACCGAGCAAGTTACTGTTTTTAAGCTTGCAACAAATTTGATAAAACTTGTACAAACAACATCATTCTCGATCGAGAAAAATGTCGACTGAGATAAATTCGATCGAAGAATAGTATGATCGAATCAAGTTCTGCTGAACCTATTTAATTGATCCAGTTTGCTATCAATTTGCTATTAATGACTAATTTAATTTGCAAATCAAGAATGAATCTTGGAGACAAATTGTTTAAGCTTGAATTGTAACTTATTAAATATACTTTTATCAAACTTGTATACTTTTTGCAGTCCTTCTTGTAAAATGAATCAATATAGAAATAGTTTAGATTGCAAGCTCATTTTTAATTGCAATAATCCACATGGTTTAATTAAGGAAATCACTATTTTATCACAATCCACATGGTTTGTCCTAAGTACTCCTTGCTCTATCTATATGAAAACCATGTGCCTTGAAATTTTCTCTTAAATGATCTTCATCATTGTATTTCATAAAATTATGGATATGCTTTTACTATTTTCCATTCTTTACTTGGTTTGCCCAAAATAATATTTGATCTATACAAACCATGAATGGATATTGAATTCAAAATGATTATTGTGATTCAGCTCATTACACATTAAGGTGAATCTCTATGGCACAAATGCATCTTGACATACTAGTTAAATGATTATCTTGTGCTTAGCTTATGGAAAATGATATTCTAGTTATACATGATTAAATACTTTGTAAGCTATGAAAATGCTTAAATTGGAAATCTACAGAAATTGCCTCTTGTTTGAAATCAAATTTGACCAAGGGGCGCCCAGGTCGAAGTCAAGGTCGACCTAAAATAAGCTTGACCAAATGCTTATTTGAAAATTATTTTCTTGCACTTAATCTTAGCATATTGAAAACAAGATTTTAATGCATAGCTCTCATAAAAGGTTAACTTATTATGATCTAATACTTATTGTGACCTTAGAATCCTTAAATTATCTTGATTCAGGGGGAGCTCACAAAAACTATCTTGACTATAATATTAAGAAGGAGCTTAAAAAATTTTGTAAACATCATAAAGAAAATTTGAGGCTAGTTATGACCTTAGTATCTTTAAAGTAATTTTGAAGACTACAATATGTATGAATATAATGGAATTATCTAAACAAATCAGGGCTTAACATCTCGTGTATTTGGTTAGAGATACATTCAAGTACTCTACTATAATCTTAAAGGATTCTCATGTCATTTTCAGGGCTTAACATCCCTTGTGATTGAACAACATGAGATTCACATTTATATCAAGTGATTCCATAGGCTCTAGGCATTTGTAGCTTGCTCAATTCACAATTCAACTGAAACATTCACAAACATGAGAGAAGTGGTGCAATGTAAAAAGTCAACAATCAAGACAACATAGCAACAAACTTTAACAAATAGCATGCATTTGTCAAAAGACTAAAATTTCATTTCAAACAGTGGAGATAAGGTCAAAACATGCTTTTAGGCAAGAACATTCAAGTTTGGGCAAAATTGGCCAAAATGGTGCCAATTTGCATTCAATCACATCTAAACCTAACTTTAGGGAATTTAAATGATAAAGTAACAAATCCTAGTTAAAACACACAAAAATTATGAAAAATTTACATGGAAATGCAATGCATGACATGGGTGACAAAAAGAGCAAAAAAAGGAAGAGAAAGAGGTGACAAACTCACCTGAGGTCTCAATTGATATGTTGGTACCGTCCAGGGTTGAGAAGGAGTGTCACGAGTCTGGGCCATAATGGAATGGAGATATCTATGGAAGCTACGAGAGCATTGAAGTGATGAAATTATTATTTTGGTGTGGATGAAGGAAAAGGTGCTCATATTTATAGGTGAGGTCATGTCCTTTGCCCTAACCGAAGTGCCACTGAGAGAGCTCCTACCCCAAATTTGGTCATTTTCTCATTTGAGAGGAACAGGAGAGGTGTAATTACTCATTTCAATCAGGAAGGAACGACGGATTCAATGGTGAAGAAATGAGTCAAAATAATTAATCAGGGTGAGAAAATTGGGTCGCATTTTTAGGATGTTGTGAACCTGCTCAGCTTTGCGAAATGGCTGGAGCTAGGTGATGAAGTCAAGATCGTAGGATTGCTAATCTACTGCCCAGAATGTTCACACATTAGCTATATTAGGAAGAGTAACACACGATACATTTAAATCATGGACTATAGCCTTAATTGCTCGCATCAATAGAATAATACTCAGATCAAGGTCCAACTATATTAAAAAGTTCTTTAATTCATTTGGACAGTCAAACATTAACCAATTATTTTCAAATTTGAACCATAGGCCCACTTTAGTGTCTAGAATATCCTTATGAATTTAAATTTCATTTTTACTCATGGTTTGGATCTTAATCACCATATTGGTCATTAACTTTTTTTTTTTTGAAACCATCATCCAGGTTGATTACACAAAACTAATTACAAAATGGGAAGAGAAGCTAAATAAGTCCTTATGATACTCAATTATTAAAGATGTCAGGCAGTATTTCGATTCCTTGTGGATGTCTGGTTGCTTGAGGCATTTCTTAGCTAGCAAGTCAGCCAGTTTATTAAGGTTCCTTTTCATATGAATCTGGTCTATCAACATGCATTTCTCTAGAATTTGATAGCGTAAACTAACCGAATGAACTTGGATGGAGTTTCTTGCTTGTTGTTTACCCAATTAACTGCATTACTCAAATTACTAATGATGATCCCATTCTATGAGGATATGGAACTGAGGTGATCCTTCCTGATCAAGATTACTAGGAGTTTGCCTTCCATGCGGTCAGATCCTTTTCGCAACATGCATGAAGCCAGTATCCACCTGCCCTGAGTATCTCTTAAGATGATGTTGGTAACTGAAGCATTCAAGTGGGAGTCCACAAGAACATTGACATGCATGATCAAATCATTGGGGTTAATTGTTATCTCACAAGCCTCAATGGGCAATGCATCTGCCTGGGACGGAGGAGGTGAAAGAGAGGAGATGCCTGTAGTAGCGACTTCTGACAGGAAGATAACTGCAAGAACTGATGGAGGAATTGGTTTAGCTTCAAAGATATAGAGATTCCTATTCTTCCATAGCCATTAACAGGCATAGGTGAAAAGTTTTGACCAATTTGGGATGTTCCTTCAGGATCTTAGATTATATCCAATCTAGTCTTTCGTGGAGGTGAACAAACAGAATAAGGTAGCTTCCACAGGCAGTATTCTAGTCCAAGTTTGTTGTGATGATGGGGCAATCCCTCACAACATGTAGTACAGATTCCTTCACATCATGGCACCTCGAGTAACTAGCATCCATAGTCATTTTTCGATGCTTCTTCCAAGAATTTGTTAGAAGTCAGCCCTGATGTACTCGACAAAGATGGGTCCTCATTCTAGTGGGTATATGTAAGGACCAGATGGCTCATAGTGGTCGATGTTACCCACATTCATTGAGTTTGTAAGAACTCTATATACTATACCGGTTGTGAATCTACTGTCTGTTGTGTGGAGCCATATGATCATGTCCTCACCATATAGGGTACGAGGAGGGGTCATGCTGAGAATATCCTGAACCCTTGCTGGTGTAAACCAATCATTCAAAAATGCTACATCTCAACAGCCCTCGTCCAAACCAATCATGTCACTTTTGTATCTGTAACATCCCTGACCTGGGTTATGAATTAACCCTAGGTGTTTTTCTTAATAAAATTGATTATATGCATTCTCTTATCTTTTGAAAAGTAATTAAGGCTCAAGAGGAACTTACATTACAATTGTAGTCCTATTTGAATATTGTTGAAATCAATATCTTGCCTGTTTTGGACTAAAGTGCAAATTACCCAAGTTGAGGGGTTTATTTGTAATTTGTGCATGATAATATGTTCCTCATGTGTTAAAGCATCATGAGAGTGAAGATGATGCAGAGGTATGGCTTGTGATAGCCTAAATTCCAAGAAAGAGCTGATAAAGCAATGTTTGTGCATGAAAACCTAGTTTTGGTGTAATGTGCAATTTACCCAAAACCTAGGGTGCAATATGTAAATTATCACTTCAATAAGGTCCCTAATGTTTCTTGTCATCATTTGGAGTAAAGAAAATGAGAGGGGCGCCTCATTTGAATTAAGTTGAAGGAGAGAGAATCTTGATATTAAAATAATCAAGATTTAAGCATAATGGAAACATTAATGCAAAAATAAATAAAATAATTGAAGGGCCTTTAACCAAAATTAAAATGGTGGAATTCATATGTATATGTGGACATCCTTTAGCTTTGCAAGGACCGAAAATATCCTAAGGAAGTGAAATTCCACTCACCTTATTATAAGAAAAAAAAATTCCACTAAAAAATATATATTGATATTATAATGGATTAAGGTGCTTAATTTCTTTTCTCTTAATCCATGGATAATGGAAGGGCGTTCGGTGGTTTTGAGTTGCCTTTGCATGCAAGCAAACCAAGGAGGAAGAGGTGGTACTGATAACACCCAAATTAGCGCATATTTTCTATGCATTTTATCTATAGTTTTGCACCACTTTAGTCTTAATATGCACTCTTTTATTCATGTTTCATGCTTTCTGTCTTGAATTAGATAAAAGTAGTAAAAATAGCCAATAATGTAGCTAATTAGCCAATTTTTGACCTACAGGCACCGAAACTAGCCAATTTTGGAGACTCTCAAGTACCGAACCTGAAAAGACAAGAATTCCAACGTCTGGCTGATATGGCTGCCTGATAGGGCCTGACCGATACAGTTGCTCGATAGGGCCTAGCTGATACGGCTTCCCGATAGGGCCTGGCCAATACAGCTGCCCGATACGGTCTGGCCGATACAGATGACTGATATGGTCTGGCCGATAAGGCTGCCCGATACGGTCTGGCTGATACAGTTGGCCGATACAGCTGCCCGATATGGTCTGGCCAATACGGCTACCCGATACGGCATGCCCGATATAGCTGCCTGACATTCCCCTTGCCCGATACGGTCTTTGAGCGACAGTCATATTGGCCCACCTAATGCCTCAAGATCGAAGCCACGGATGAAGGACACGTGGACCAATAAAAGCTACAACTATCATCAACTCGCTGCCTATAAATAGCAGCTGCCAACCTACAGAGCAAGGGAGGGGACGGAGGGAGGACCCTACAAGAGCTAGTGCCTAGACCAAGGAGCTAGTGTGTCGAGTTCCCTAAAAGTTTACTGCCCGATACGGTTTCCCGATACGGTGGCCCGATACGGTGGTCCGATACGGGCTGCCCGATACGGACTGCCCGATACGATTGCCCGATACGGTCTGCCTGATACGGTCTAGAGAGAGAGAGTCGAGGAGTCCAGAGGGATGAAGAGAAGACCCAAGGGGTGAGATCCGACCTACACAGAAGTCGAGGTGTGAGAGCCACCTCTCTTCTACGGGCTATATCTCTTCCCACTTCTCTTTCATTCTACTGCATTCCTTTGTTTCTTGTACAAATGATGTTTATCCATCTTTGTTCGGTGCCAACTATGCTTGTCTATGGCTAGTTAGCTCCTTCTTGGCTATGTAGCCCAATCTGGGCATGTTTATATACTTTTTCCTTAAGTAAGTAGATTCATATCAGATCTAGTATGTTGCATGTTCTAGTTTCTCTTTCCAAGTTATGATTGCTAGTTTGGTTGATCTCTTACTCACTTGAACTGCTATTTCTGCCTGTATCGAGAGATCCATTGTAGGAATAGCTAAGAGATGATAGTTTGGATTTGAACCCGAGAGGAGGACGATCCAAGGTATTCTGTTCTTAACACCCCAGAATATCCTAAGACCCAAGAGGGAACTTAGTTTATTCTGAGGTGTTGATATGTCATTCCTCGAGAGAGGGTCATTGACATATTGTTGATGGTTTTACTCACGCATCGCGAGAGCGAGTGGGACGACCCCACAGGACAGATTCCACCATGCATACTAGATGCTTGCTTGGGTGTTCAAGGGTTGTCTACACCCGAGAACGAGTGCATAGACTGCCCTATTTGTGGTTACATAGCCAGGAACTCTCTTTCTCTATTTAGTAGAATCACGAGCTCTGTTTTCTTTTCTTTTCTTTTCTTTGTTTTGTTTTATATCGTGACAACCCGCTAGACTAGTTCTAGCACTTACTTTTATCGACTATCGTCTTGGCTTATCTGACTAAAGAACGAGATCCGTGGCGTCCTAAACGTCACCACGTCCCTGTGTTTGACCCCGTATATCTACTTCGACCCCGTAATAAAGTTGCGGGGGCCTAGAAGGTTTTGGGTTATAAATTTAAAGCTTGATTCCTTCCTTTGTCCCGCGTTCATTTTCGGACGCGTGAAAAAGGCTGATCAACTTTTGGTGCCATTTCTGGGGACGTGGTTTTCCACATTTGCACGCCTAGTAGATTTTTGTTCTGTCACTATAAGTATGTATATACATGCATAGTTTTCCTCTTACTTTACACATACTTGTTCATATATACTAAATCACTTTTCTTTTTCTCATACCTTTTTTTTCTTTTTTTTCAGCCATGGACCTTGCTTCCACAAGACAAGTCATCTTGTGCACCTGTCCTCCTGAGTTTTTCCATAGTTCTAACTGCTGGAAAATAATTGAAGGTCGTGCTCTGCAACTAGTTGAGTTATACTCACCTCCATCGTCGTCATATGTTGAAATTCCAACAAAGGAGACTGTCAGTCAACCATCGACCCCCATTCTATCATGGGATCAAGAACTGTTTAAGGTAGTGGAGTTGTCTAGGGAAAGTATTCAAGCATTCACCTCCTTAGCGCCTCATCTCCAAGAAGATGTCGATCTAATGCAACAACTGCTAGAAGAGAAGGATCATCATCTCAAAGTAGCCACCGAGGCTACAGACTGTAGTAGAAGTCTAGTTCAAACTGTTGAGCGAGGATTCGTTCAAGCACATCAGTTTTGTATAGCAGGTCAGCAACTAATGTGCATGGCAGAATCGACGGGTCTCGAAAGCATTGCTGCTCAAGTACAACAACTTCATGATAAAGATGTTGAACAAGGCAGGAGGCTCCAAGATCTCATTGATTTAGTTACAATCCAATTACAAATGCCATCACAAGATAATGAAGACGTTATTCATCAGGACCATTCCATTGGGTATGAAGTGGAGTATGCATCATCATCCTATTCAGACCATCAAATGGATTCACTAGGATTTTTCTGTGAAGACCAACCCACTCCAGGAAACCCTTCATTATATCTAGATGACCCAGCTGATGAACCAATGGAAGATATGAGTCATAGACCTGAATGGATCTATGATGACGATGATGAAGACTCTAAAAGCCAAGTTTCCTCACAGCCAGAAAGTTGTCTAGAGGAACCAGAGTCAAATATTGAACTAGACCACAGTGACATCTCTCATATTGAGACTTGTCATTTCACTTTGAGCAGTACGCCAACCATGGTTTGGAACAATTTGTTCGACGACGACGACGACGATGACAACTGCTCGACATGGAGCAGTGAGTATAGTAATGAAGACGAGTTGGAGCAGCATGAGCCATCATTCGCCACCACCCCTTTACAAGGCTTGGTGGACGTCAAGGGGGTAGGATGGACAGTTCACTACAACATGGCTGTTGAGAATGAAGACACCCCTGACTCCACGCCAGGTGATAATCTTTGGGTGGTAGAATCACAAATAGATTCTTCAGGGGGCACTTTTTGCTCAGAAGATTATTGGATGACTCAGACGGTACATGAAGATTTATCTGAGCATCCAACCTCAAGTGCAGATATGCAGAGAGAAGATATGAATTCTCAAGATGACGTCCAACCTCTCTCATCTATTTCATCCTATGTCAACATCCCAAGACCTTCATTTTTAGATTCATATAATGATAGGTACCTTGAGGATGATTTTCCAAAGAATTCATCCCAGTGCAGCTCAAATCAATTCCAGTACAAATATGACTTCACTGAGTCTTTAGATTTTACTTTTCTTCTTCAGAATTGGAAGGGACAACACATCCGCCTATTCTACTCATATTATGTGGCGGAACCCGTCGGCAAGACACAGGTGACACTGGTCCCAAAACTCATAATTTGGGATCCCAGTGTCGGTATCGTGGGGCAGCCACCCCCTTTTCTATTACCCACCCTCCCGCCCTTTTATTACAATAAATTTTGTTTTTCATGTTCTTGTTAGTTTCTTTCCTCTAACTGTTTTATATCCTTGCATCCATGCATCATCTTTAGAACTTCAATAACTGCCATTAACAATCATGCATTCTTGCCTCACTATTTCAAGTTTAAGTCTTGCTCGAGGATGAGCAAACTCTTAAGCTTGGGGTGGTAGGCTTCGCCCTTCTTTATCTTCACCCTTCTTACATGCACATTTATTTCTTGCATATAGCATAAGCTTGTAGCTTCGCAATTATGGCTATGTGGTGCGACTCTAATAGATAAATGCTTGACTTTATGCCTAATTGCACAATTTTCATCTTAAAAATTGCTTGACTTGCTCTTTGACTCTTTCCTTGAGTTTGGTAATAAATCTAAGGTTATGTCCCTTTTTCATAGCTTAAAGCTAAATTCCCTTGATCTATGTTGTGAATGACAAATCTATGGTAAAGGACTGTTGGAATGAGCTAAATCATGATTAAAGTCTCCTAGCTGTGAATTTCGGAAGCTTGCCTCTATTCTAAGGATTCTTGAATCATAATTGCTACTTCTCACATAGGTATCAAGCGAATTACGATGGGCTTTAAGATATGATCAAGATGAAATGTTTCTCCTTGATGGACTACGTGCCTTCTCACATTAGATTGAGTCACAAATGTGCAAAAGAGGCTTGGTCTCCCACAAAATCCCAAAAATATCTATATAGTTCTCACCCAAGCCCAAAAATTGAATGCAGATGATAAAAGCCTAAGTGTGAACAATAAATGAGCGATGTTTTCTCTTTTAGGAGAGTTGAGTATGGTGTCCAGCCAGTGTATGACTGCGCTCACAAACACGGATATGTCATTCCTGGTAGTACCACTCCAAATGCTCATTAGAGAGTCACTAGGAGCCCCTAGGAGACCTATGAGATCATCTCAGTAGCAGGGTTGGTTTGAGCACAGTACGAGAAGTTCATCTCACTGCTTTGGACCAACTGGTTTGGATTGCAGGGATTGTTGCTCGTTACATGGACCAACCTGACGCAGATCGGGATCCTCAGAAGTCATTAGAGTCTTTTTGCTTTGTTTCTTAGGACATGAATAAGTGAGAGGCATGGTATTCCTAATTGGTTTGCATGGATTCATGGTAATGGGTCATTTCTCATCACCTGCGTGATCACCTATGTGTCAATTCTTTTATGTTTAATAATTATGGTTCAAACCCTCATGAGTATCGACAGGTTGTAGTGAATTTGCTTAATCTTACCTAGAAACTCTTTGATCTTGCTTTTCTAGGATTGTGCCTGACATGTGGGGGTTTGTTCTGAAACGACATGGATCAGGAGAATTGATGTTTTAAACTGCTTTTCTTAACCTTAACATTTATTGCCAAGCTTAATTTGGATGTTATCTTTTGTTCTTTGAGCACAGTCTTGCTTGAGGACAAGCAAGTTTTAAGCTTGGGGTAGTTGATAACACCCAAATTAGCACATATTTTCTATGCATTTTATCTATAGTTTTGTGCCACTTTAGTCTTAATATGCACTCTTTTGTTCATGTTTTATGATTTTTGTATCGCATTAGATAAAAGTAGTAAAAATAGCCAATAATGTAACTAAATAACCAATTTTTGACTTGCAGGCACCAAAACTAGCCAATTTTAGGACTCTCAAGTATCGAACCAGAAAAGACAAGAATTCCAACGTCTGGCCGATATGGCTTCCTGATAGGGACTGGCCGATACACCTGCCTGATAGGGCCTGGCCGATACGGCTGGCCGATAGGGCCTGGCTGATACGGCTGCCCGATAGGGCCTGGCCAATACAGCTGCCTGATATGGTCTGGACGATACGGCTGCCCGTTATGGTCTGGCCGATACAGCTGGCCGATACAACTGCTCGATATGGTATGGCCAATACGACTGCCCGATACGACCTTCCTAATACAACTGCCTGACACTCCCATTTCCTGATACGGTCTTCGGGAGACAGTCATATTGGCCCACCTGATGCCTCAAGATCGAAGCCACAGATGAAGGACACGTGGACCAATAAAAGCTACAACTCTCATCAACTCGCTGCCTATAAATAGTAGCTGCCAACCTACAGTGCAAGGGAGGAGGCGGAGGGAGGACCCTATAAGAGCTAGTGCCTAGACCAAGGAGCTAGTGTGTTGAGTTCCCCAAAAGTCTACTGGCCGATATGGCTGCCCGATACGGCTGCCTGATAAGGTCTGCCCGATACAGTCTGCCCGATATAGCTGCCTGATATGGCTGCCCGATACGGTTGCCCGATACGGTCTGCCCAATACGGTTGCCTGATACGGTCTAGAGAGAGAGCCGAGGAGTCCAGAGGGATGAAGAGAAGACCCAAGGGCCGAGATCCGACCTACACAGAGGCTGAGGAGCGAGAGCCACCTCTCCTCTATGGGCTATATCTCTTCCCTCTTCTTTTTCATTCTACTGCATTCCTTTGTTTCTTGTACAAACGATGTTTATCCATCTTTGTTTGGTGCCAACTATGCTTGTCTATGGCTAGTTAGCTCCTTCTTGGCTATGTAGCCCAATCTGGGCATGTTTATATACTTTTGCCTTAAGCAAGTAGATTCATATCAGATCTAGTATGTTGCATGTTCTATTTTCTCTTTCCAAGTTATGATTACTAGTTTGGTTGATCTTTTATTCGCTTGAACTGTTGTTTCTGCCTGTATCGAGAGATCTGTTGTATAAATAGCTAAGAGATGATAGTATGGATCTGAACTTGAGAGGGGGAAGATCTGATGTATTATGTTCCTAACACCCCAGAATATCCTAAGACCTGAGAGGGAACTTAGTGTATTCTGAGGTGTTGATATGTCATTCCTCAAGAGAGGGTCATTGACATATTGTTGATGGTTTTAGTCACGCATCGCGAGAGCGAGTGGGACGACCCCACATGACAGTTCCACCGTGCATACTAGATGCTTTCTTGGGTGTTCAAGGGTTGTCTACACCTGAGAACAAGTGCATAGACTGTCCCGTTTGTGGTTACATAGCCAGGAAATCTCTTTCTCTATTTAGTAGAATCACGAGCTCTGTTTTGTTTTGTTTTGTTTTCTTTATTTTGTTTTATATCGTGACAACACGCTAGACTAGTTCTAGCACTTACTTTTATCGACTATTGTCTTGGCTTATCTGACTAAAGAATGAGATTTGTGGCATCCTAAACGTCATCACGTCCCTGTGTTCGACCCTGTAATAAAGTTGTGGGGGCCTAGAAGGTTTCAGGTTATAAATTTAAAGCTTGATTCCTTCCTTTGTCCCGCGTTCATTTTCGGACGCGTGAAAAAGGCCGATCAATGGTAGGCTTCACCCTTCTTTCTTTTCACCCTTCTTGCATGCACGTTTATTTCTTGCATATAGCATAAGCTTGTAGCTTTGCAATTATGGCTATGTGGTGCGACTCTAATAGATAAACGCTTGACTTTATGCCTAATTGCACAGTTTTCATCTTAAAAATTGCTTGACTTCTCTTTGACTCTTTCCTTGAGTTTGGTAATAAATCTAAGGTTATGTCCCTTTTTCATAGCTTAAAGCTAAATTCCCTTGATCTAGGTTGTGAATGACAAATCTATGGTAAAGGACAGTTGGAATGAGCTAAATCATGATTAAATTCTCCTAGCTGCGAATTTCACAAGCTTGCCTCTATTCTAAGGATTCTTGAATCATAATTGCTACTTCTCACACAGGTATCAAGCGAATTATGATGGGCTTTTAGCTATGATCAAGATGAAATGTTTCTCCATGATGGACTACGTGCCTTCTCACATTAGATTGAGTAAAAAAGATGAAAAATATAAAAATGTGCAAAAGAGGCTTGGCCGCCCACAAAATCCCAACAATATCTATATAGTTCTCACCCAAGCCCAAAAATAGAATGCAGATGATAAAAGCCTGAGTGTGAACAATAAATGAGCGATGTTTTCTCTTTTAGGAGAGTTGAGGATGGTGCCCAACCGGTGTATGACTGCGCTCACAAATGCGGATATGTCATGCCTGGTAGTACCACTCCAAATGCTCATTAGAGAGTCACTAGGAACCCCTAGGAGACGTATGAGATCATCTCAGTAGTAGGGTTAGTTTGAGCACAGTACGAGGAGTTCATCTCACTACATTGGACCAACTGGTTCGGACTACAGGGACTGTTGCTCGTTACATGGACCAACCTGACGTAGATCGGGATCCTCAGAAGTCATTAGAGTCTTTTTGTTTTGTTTCTTAGGACATGAATAAGTGAGAGACATGGTATTCCTAATTGGTTTGCATGGATTCATGGTAATGGTTCATTGCTCATCACCTGCGTGATCACCTATGTGTCAATTCTTTCATGTTTAATCATTATGGTTCAAACCCTCATGAGTATCGACAGGTTGTAGTGAATTTGCTTAATCTTGCCTGGAAACTCTTTGATCTTGCTTTGCCAGGATTGTGCCTGACAGGTGGGGGTTTGTTCTAAAACGACATGGATCAGGAGAATTGATGTTTTAAACTACTTTTCTTAACCTTAACATTTATTGCCAAGCTTAATTTGGATGTTATCTTTTGTTCTTTGAGCACAGTCTTGCTTGAGGACAAGAAAGTTTTAAGCTTGGGGTAGTTGATAACACCCAAATTAGCGCATATTTTCTATACATTTTATCTATAGTTTTGTGCCACTTTAGTCTTAATATGCACTCTTTTGTTCATGTTTTATGATTTCTATATTGCATTAGATAAAAGTAGTAAAAATAGCCAATAATGTAGCTAATTAGCCAATTTTTGACTTGCAAGCACCAAAACTAGCCAATTTTAGGACTCTCAAGTATCGAACCTGAAAAGATAAGAATTCCAACATCAGGCCAATATGGCTACCTGATAGGGCCTGGCCAATACAACTGCCCGATAGGGCCTAGCCGATACGGCTGCCCGATAGGGCCTGGCCAATACGGCTGCCCGATACGGTCTGGTCGATACAGCTGCCCGATATGGTCTGGCCAATATGGCTGCCCGATACGGTCTGCCCAATATGGCTGCCCAATACAGCTGCCCGATATGGTCTGGCCAATACGGCTGCCCGATATGGCCTGCCCGATACAGGTACCTGACACTCCCCTTGCCCGATACGGTCTTCGGGTGATAGTCATATTGGCCCACCTGATGTCTCAAGATCGAAGCCACGGATGAAGGAAACGTGGTCCAATAAAAGCTACAACTCTCATCAACTCGCTACCTATAAATAGCAGTTGCCAACCTACATATCAAGGGAGGAGCCGGAGGGAGGACCCTGTAAGAGCTAGTGCCTAGACCAAGGAGCTAGTGTGTCAAGTTCCCCAAAAGTCTACTGACCGATACGGCTGCCCGATACGGTCTGCCCGATATGGCTGCCCGATACGGTATGCCCGATATGGTTGCCTGATACAGTCTAGAGAGAGAGCCGAGGAGTCCAGAGGGATGAAGAGAAGACCCAAGGGCCGAGATCCGACCTGCACAGAGGCCGAGGAGCGAGAGCCACCTCTCCTCTATGGGCTATATCTCTTCCCTCTTCTTTTTTATTCTATTGCATTCCTTTGTTTCTTATACAAATGATGTTTATCCATCTTTGTTCGGTGCCAACTATGCTTGTCTATGGATAGTTATCTCTCTCTTGGCTATGTAGCCCGATCTGGGCATGTTTATATACTTTTTCCTTAAGCAAGTAGATTCATATCAGATCTAGTATGTTGCATGTTCTATTTTCTCTTTCCAAGTTATGATTGCTAGTTTGGTTGATCTCTTACCCGCTTGAACTGTTGTTTCTACTTGTATCGAGAGATTCATTGTAGAAATAGCTAAGAGACGATAGTCTGGATCCGAACCAGAGAGGGGGAAGATCCGAGGTACTATGTTCCTAACACCTCGGAATATCCTAAGACCTGAGAGGGAACTTAGTGTATTCTGAGGTGTTGATATGTCATTCCTCGAGAGAGGGCCAATGACATATTATTGATGGTTTTAGTCACGCATTGTGAGAGCGAGTGGGATGACCCCACAGGACAGATTCCACCGTGCATACTAGATGCTTGCTTGGGTGTTCAAGGGTTGTCTACGCCCGAGAACGAGTGCATAGACTGCCCCGGTTGTGGTTACATAGCCAGGAACTCTCTTTCTCTGTTTAGTAGAATCATGAGCTCTGTTTTGTTTTGTTTTCTTTTCTTTGTTTTGTTTTATATCGTGACAACCCGCTAGACTAGTTCTAGCACTTACTTTTATCGACTATCGTCTTGGCTTATCTGACTAAAGAACGAGATCCGTGGCATCCTAAACGTCACCACGTCCCTATGTTCGACCCCATATATCAACTTCGACCCCGTAATAAAGTTGCGGGGGCCTAGAAGGTTTCGGGTTATAAATTTAAAGCTTGATTCCGTCCTTTGTCCCGCGTTCATTTTCGGACACATAAAAAAGGCTGATCGGGTACCATTTTTGGAATTAATTGATTTTTAATAAAACATTTTCTCTTTCATCAATTTCCTTATAAAAGAGCTTTTTCCAACCCACCTAAGGATCTTTTTCGATTCCTTTCTTTCCCTTGCTTGCAAAATCGACCAAGAGATCTAAAAACAGTAGGGAGCACGTCCCCAACCTGTTGGTAAGCCTTTGACCTTCGTTCTTCTTGATTTCATAGTGAAAATAAAAAAATGCATGATTCCTTCATTTCTTCACTCCATCTTTAACCCTAGCCGATCCTTTCACTCCAAAATCTTGAGAAACAACCTTGGGAGGTTGCTAGAGCTTCAACCACCATTGGAGCCATGAAGCTTGGAGCTTGGGATCAGATTTGAAGGTGGGTTATATAACTTAAATCCTTAATCTTTGTCATTGAATTCGATTTCTTCATACAATTGAGTTCATTGTTATTATTGCAATAACCTTGCTTGATTGATGGAGTTTCCATGGAAAATGGCAGTAGTTCTGTGAGTTTAAAGGTTGAAGATGATAACATGTTCATAAGAACACACCGTGATCAAAGAACAAAAGCAAACGGTCTTGGACCTTTGGTCCAAACGGTTTCAAAACTGTTTGGGACCAAACGGTTTGTGACGCAAATTTACCGTGCGCAGAAACGCAAGTGAACGCGTCGAAGTAATATAGGACTTTGTGAGGCCCGAGTCAAACTCAGGGATATGTGAAATTTTCAGAGACTCCTACTAACTACTAGCGATCAGCTAAGCCGATTAAATAGTTGAGAGTTGTTGTTAAAATAAAAAAATGAAACAAAACAAAGCATTCGATTAAATGTTTGGTATAATCAATTCAAAAGGAGATCTTTAGGATTGTGGTTTCACCGCGGGTTTTTCATTGTATTAAATTCTATATAGTCACTCAATTTTATCTCTCTATCCGGGTTGTGGCCTGAAATCAGAATTGCCCACTGTCGTGGTACAATTCACTACCTATGTCTAGGTCGGTTCCACCGTCGTAGTAACATATACTATAAACTAGGTGCATTAAAAACGACCTCTCGGTATCCACCATTAATCTTATACCACCTTGTTCAAGGGATTTGTCAATTAATGTAAATTCCATCTCTTTTCAACCATTAATTCTTCTTTCAAAGCAATTAAGGGCATTAGATTATTATTATGGTGATCAAGCATAACAATATATTCGAGAAAACGATATTATACCACAAATTTAAGAGATAAGATATGAATTACTATGATAAAATCATCATACAATGAATTCCCGGGCTACTCCCGGTCCTAAAGACAAAGGGGATTAGCCCCGCATGTTCATCTCAGGGCAAAACATGGAGTAGAAAAAAGGAAACATGGAGAAAAACATGATTGAGTGGTGAAACCCCTGGACGGAGAAGATCCAAGTGATCCTTGGTGTGGAATATGCGTTCTCCCACCTTTCGGTGGTGGAAATCGTCTTCTTCAGCGTCCGGACCGGCTGGGGCGTGCTCTCGGGCTCCGTTCTTCTCTCCACCTATTCTCGGGATGTGTGCAACAGCTAATGACGTGATCCTCCCCTCTTCGGCGTCGTCATTAGGTATATTTCCCGAATTAGGTCGCCAATTAATCACAGCCATCCGATTAAGATCAATCTGAAACAAACTCATATTTGACGGTGTCGATACCATCGACGTGGGTCGATGGTACTGACCTAGCGCGATATCGGCAATTCTTCTTTTCTTTTGTCTCTGCGCCTGATGTCATCTCGATACCATCGACGAGGGTCGATGGTATCGACATTTATAGGCGTCAGTTTTGTCCTTTTACCGTCGCTGTAGCTCCACTAGTCGATAGTATCGACATATGTGTCGATAGTATCGACACACTTTTCGCCAGCAACCTAATGGTATCTCGATACCATCGACATCCCTGTCGATAGTATCGACTTTCTTCTGGTCCTTGCGGCTGGCAACCTATGGTTCGGTCGATGGTATCGACCACTGTCATTGGTATCGATAGTAGCAGATACTTGTTTTTCCTGAAATTAACACACGAAACCACAGAAGTCCACACAAAATGTATTTTTTTGATAATTAATACTCAAAATGTTGAAATAGGGGAAATTTGACATAAAGAAGTAGCATAGACCAAAGTGAATGAATTATGCAACATTAACCATGAAAATGACTAATAAATGCATAAAAGACATATCAAACAAGTCAATAAATGCGACTCAAAATCATCGCATCAAACTCCCCTAAGCTTGAACATTGCTCTCCCTCGAGCAACTAAACCTTAGAATAGAATTGCCAGAGTCAACTAAAGAACAAAGCATCACAACAAACATCCCATATGACTCCCACCGGACATTCGCATACCGGCCCTCGCTAACCACAGAATGATAATTACCCTAAAGGCGACAGTAATCATTCATAAAAGATATCAACCTCAAAACTGATGAATACTATCACATAAGGCAGTTAACATAATAGAATTCGCCGGTCCAGACTTAGTGCATCTCGTGATCTCCTATACTATGTTGCTCGCTCTAACTACCATCTACATGGAAGCAATTCTCCTGATATTCACAAGTGATGAGAAGTTCACGGTGGCCTACCAATTCGAGCAACGGGTGGATGGAATGGGTGGCTCATGGAAGAAGTAGAAGTATTATACAATTTCACATGCATAAAAAAAATGCCCTAAATGATGCAAATGCACATGAAAAATGCCCTAATGCCTTAGATTGGGTGGAATGATGCATGCACTAACAATCCGTCTCAAAACGAGATGGATATATAATTGAGCTATATCATGTACTTACTCATATTAAAATGCAGGTGAGATTATGTTCCTTTCTCCTTCTTATTCTAGTTGCTTCTAAATGACTTTTTTTTCCAATTTCAATTTTTTTTTCAATTTTTTTCTCTTTTTCTTTTCAAACCCTTGTATCCATAATTGACAATGAATGCTTTATTGGGCTTATTTTTTTTTTTGCATAACTCGAATATTTGCACTCTTTAGAAGGTATGGAACAATTTAATTCACCATTAAAGAACAAATGAGGTACATGATATACTCTATGCATAAAAGTTATCAATGCAACTAAATGACATGCACCTAAAGGTAATGTGCATGTAAACCTATTCTATTTTTTCATTTTTCATGCAAAACATATGAAAATGGTTGCAATGCAAGTCCTATCTACATGACATGCAATCAAAAAGGTAAAAACCGTACTTTATTTCCAAATCTTATGGTGGATTGTGAAAAACAATGAGGTGAACAGATCACAAGACTAATTGACTGAACCTTTGAAAAAAAATATTATGTGTCCCTCCTTACTGACCTGTCTGGTAGTTAAGAGGTTTTTCTCTCTTACTTCAAATTAAAGTCTCATTATCATTTGGTCAGTTTGGGCTCAAACAACCAATTCCGTCCACTTTCATGAATCATTAGGAATGTACAGTTGTGATTTTCTGTTTTAAAGTTGACAAAACTAATCATTTTCTAAGTTAAGTGATCAAAGTTGAACAACACTCAAGCTTGCGAACACTCAAAAAAAATTTAAGTTTCCCTTAATTCCCATGTACATGCAACTCAGTTGACATAAAATTTAAGACATCCACGATTACACTAGATAGAATGTGGATCCTACAAACAAACTAAGATTGCAAGAAACAAATGACAAGAAACAAAAGCAATAAAACTAAAAACAAAGAAAATAAAAGATAGAGTTGTTCCAACCCCCCCCCCCCAAGCTTGAATTCGACTATGGCCTCATATTCAAAAACAATCTTAAAGGTTGGAACAGAGATACCGATTTACTCTTCAGGCGGAGGCGGGTACTGTGGAGCCGTAGGGTCCCAAGACGGATACTCCTCCTAGAAGCTCGGATCAAGCTGGGCCCTAGGTGGAGGTTGTGGATAGCCTTCAAAGTAGTTTTAGCTCCAATAGTGATCGTAAAAGGGCTGTTGTTGCATCTCCATCCTATGCAACCGGTCATGAATCTGTTGTTGGTTGTCGAGGAGAAGATGCTCGTTCTCGAAGATTGCCCGTTGATTTTCCAGTAGCCAGTTTGTTGTCTCTTGAACACTGGTGTACATCGTCGTGTGATGTTGTTGCGTCTGCTGTATATCTTGCAGCATAGCATACATGCCCTACATTGAGTAGGCATCCTCGCTTGACTGTGAGGGCGGTGGTGGAGGATGCGATGATGAAGATGCACCCGGATGCATGCGAGGACGCTTCTGTAGTGCCACTCGTGCTCTAAGAGGGGTGTAGGCCTCCTCTTCCTCTACAACCTCATCGTCATTGTTATCATCGTCGTCGTTGCCGCCATCTTCATCGGAGTCAGCAATGGCTATGAAAGGCCATCGAAAGTGTTGCCCCTCTTCGATGTTGAAGACCAAATCGGAAAGCGAGCATTCTTGGTAAGCATGGTTGACGTGGCAGTGTGCATACGCCAAGCCATCTCGAAAAAGGATGAGGTTGGAGCGGTGCAGATGTTGCAAGTTCACCTTGCTCCTGTTGGAGAGAGGAGTAAGTTGTTGGAAATTCAACCCAAGGTAGGAGGCCAACTTGGTGATAAGGCCGCCAAAGTGAATTGGCACTTTCCGTGTACTCCTCTTCACCGCCAAAACCCACTGCAAAAAGAAAGCACCCCAGTTGCATTCTTGGCGCTTCAGGAGTTTATACAAGAAAAATAGGTATGTCTCCTATAACTTGTTGAGGGCTAGATCACCCCTAGCAAACAACGTAGAACTCAGCATCCAGTGAAGTATCCGGACGAAGGGGTGCTCGAAATCAGCTACCGCAGTATTATGGTAGCTCACTGACTTGCCCGGTGGCACCGTCACCAGCTCAGCGAAGATTGCATCGTAGTCGGTGCGGTTGTCCGGTCGCCGATAGTCTGACCGCGAGTGATTCCAGTTGAAGATCTGGTTGAACTGTCGGAGTGTAAGGGTGTAGTCATTATTGTACAGCCGTAAAGACACCCGGCCCTTGATCCACTCGTGGTCAGTGGCTATGACGTCGTTGGGTATGACGCAGACGTCCAGTAATGACATAAACTCAGCCACCAACTCCTTTTACATAGGCCACTCACCAAAGAACGGTTGGCCATCTGCATGAAACTCCAGCTCGTCATGCCATCTTCCCGTGTGTCGGGCCTGACCCTTTAGGACGTAGTTGAGGTTGGCTTCGAACCCCAGGTTGCGGATGGTATCCTGTTCAACATAACAGGTCGATTCGATCTTCCTCTTTAAGATCTCCTCATAAATATTCTTGACTTCCGTGGATGGATGGATCAACCGTGGGTGTCTGATTGACGCAGTCATAGGTGGCACGAATTATGGGATCTCCATCGGGTCGGTGCGAGACAACGATGCACCAGCAACATGCACCATGATCGCGACAGAAAGAGGAATAGAAAGGGATCTCAGTGAAGATCGGAGAAGTGAATCTCCGCTCGATGAAGAACGTGCTCGGTGTTGCTCGTCATCGGGCTTGGATAGCTCTGGAATATGCTCTGGAGTTGTGATGTCATCTGACGCAAATCCTCCTCATATATAGTTGTGGACGGCGTTGTTGTATGCCCGTCGATACCATTGACGCGGGTCGATGGTATCGACAAGGGTAGCACAATCCGTACCGCCGCGAGTATCGACAGTTGTCGATGGTTGGATCCGCGGGGCCCAGAATGCTGACGCGTCGATACTATCGACGCAAGTCGATGGTATCGACTCGTCCCCTGGATCGAACTCCTGATTGCTGCGATCGTCGTAGATCTTTCCTCATGGATCGTTGATGTGGCGCGTCGATACTATCGACGCAAGTCAATAGTATCGACTCTCTGATTAGGGCAAACCCTCGCGAGGCCCGGCCGCTGCCTTCTTTGTATGAATGTGTCGATACCATCGACCTGCCCGTCGATGGTATCGAATTTACTGAGACGATTCGTTCTGAAAATCTCGAGAGATCTCACGAGTATCGACACCGATGTCGATACCATCGACCTCTACTTGCGATCTGCCTGTTGGTATGTCAATACCATCGACGAGGCCGTCGATAGTATCGACATAGTGCGATTTCTGCAGTCGCCAACCTATACCATGGTCGATACCATCGACCAAGGGTCAATGGTATCGACTCTGCCTCAGCCCTGCACATGTAGCAAACGATCACGGTATCTTTTTTACACTAAAAACTAAGTTAAAACAAATCAAACTACGAATGTAAAGGAACTAAACTAAAGTACCAATGGTTGGGTTGCCTCTCAACAAGCACCCTTATTTAACGTCTTAGGCTAGACGACTTGAAGCACGTCATGCATCCGAAAGTGAAATGAGTTTGACCTCATTCACCTTCCTCGTGTAATCTTCACCAAAATACAACTTCAACCTTTGTCCATTCACCAAAAATGTAGTCTTGCCATCGCGCACCATGATTGCGCCATGTGGTTTGACCTCTTCCACCGTAAATGGTCCACTCCATCGGGATTTTAGCTTCCCGAGATGCAACTTCAGCCTGGAATTGAACAAAAGCACACGATCTACTTTCTTGAAGGTGCGCATCTGAATGTGGTGATCGTGGATCAACTTTGTGCGCTCCTTGTATATCCGAGAGTTCTCATATGCAGTCATTCGCAGCTCATCCAGTTCATTTAATTCAAGTAATCTCTTCTTCCCTGCTTCATCATAACTCAAGTTGAGCTTTCTCAGCACCCAATGTGCTTTGTGCTCTAACTCCACCGGTAAGTGACAGGCCCGACAGTACGCCAACCTAAAAGGCGTGGTGCCTATAGGTGTCTTGTATGTCGTCTTGTATGCCCACAACGCATCTGGTAGTAAGGCACTCCAATTCTTCCTCGTGGAAGCCACAGTACGCTCTAGGATCTTCTAAATTTTGCGATTGGAGACTTCCACTTGTCCTTGCGTTTGCTGGTGATACGGGGTACCAATGTTATGTTTGACCCCATATTTCCTCAATAATGTCGAGAACTTTTGATTCTGCAAGTGTGTACCCCCATCACTAATGATCATTCAGGGCACCCCAAAACTGCAGAAGATATTTTCCTTAACGAACATGCACACTACAGTAGAATCATTAGTCCTCGTGGGTATTGCTTCTACCCACTTCGACACATAGTAAACAGCTAAAAGGATATACAAATTCGAATTTGAGAACACAAAGGGTCGCATGAAATCTATACCCCATAAATCAAATACCTCAACCTCTTAGAAAACATTTAAGGGCATCTTTGTCTCTTTGAAATGTTACCCGCCCTTTGACAGGAATCGCATTGTCTCACGAACTCATAGGCATCTCTAAACAAGGTAGGCCAATATAGGCCACTTTCTAGTACTTTGGCTGTCGTATGAGAGCTCACATGGTGTCTGCCCATAGGTAATGTGTGGCAATGACGAAGAACACTCTTGTATTCCACCTCATGTACACACCTGCGTAAGACACCATCCCTACATTGCTTCAAAAGAATAGGTTCATCCCAAAAATAATATCGTAGAGAATGGAAAAATTTCTTCTTCTCTTGATACGTCCAATCATCCGGGATGTTCCTGTAAGCAAGATAATTCATGATATATGAAAACCATGGATCCTTAGAATTCACTTTCAAAAGTTGTTCATCCGGGAATGTCTCAGTAATGGGTATGTGTAAATCTTTTTCATATACCCTCTCTAACCTAGACAAATGATCTGCTACAACATTTTCAATCCCCGCCTTGTCTTTGATTTCGATATCAAATTCTTGTAAGATCAAGATCCACCTAATCAATCTAGGTTTGGCATCTTTTTTCTCCATCAAATATTTAATAGCGGCGTGGTCAGTCCAAACTACAACTTTCGATCCAACTAGATATTGCTGAAATTTTTCAAAAGTGAAAACAACGGCGAGCAATTCTTTTTCAGTAGTCGTGTAATTTAGTTGGGCGTCATTCAAAGTCTTGGAGGCATAAAAAATCACGGCAAGTTTATTATCCACCCGCTGTCCCAACACAGCTCCTAAAGCGAAATCAGATGCATCACACATGAGTTCAAATGGCTTAGTCCAATCCGATGTTTGAACAACAGGTGCGGAAATCAATTTCTCCTTCAGCACATTGAACGCGTGTAAACATGTGTCATTGAAATAAAAAACAACATCCTTTTCTAGAAGCTCGGATAAAGGTTTGGCGATTTTTGAAAAATCTTTTATGAAATGACGATAGAATCCGGCGTGACCTAAGAAACTTCTTACCCCTTTTACCAAATTTGGTGGGGGCAATTTAGAAATTACTTCAATTTTTACCGTATCTACCTCCAAACTTTTGCTAGACACTTTATGTCCTAGCACTATCCCTTCACTCACCATCATATGACATTTCTCCCAGTTGAGGACCAAATGTGTGTCCTCGCATCATTGTAACACCTTATCCAGATTATAAAGGAATTCATCAAAAGATGCACCATAAACCGAGAAATCATCCATAAAGACCTCTAGACAGCGTTCTACCATATCAGAAAAAATGGCGAGCATACAACGCTAAAAGGTCGTTGGTGCATTGCATAATCCAAAGGGCATGCGGCGATACGGGAACGTTCCATAGAGACAAGTGAAGGTGGACTTCTCTTGGTCCTTAGGATCAATCAAAATCTGATTGTACCCCGAATACCCGTCCAGAAAACAAAAGTGTGATCGGCCGGCTAAACGCTCTAAAATTTGATCAATAAACGGAAGAGGAAAGTGATCCTTTAGCATAGCGGCATTCAGTCGTCAGTAATCAATACAAACTCGCCATCCGGTTACCAATCGAGTGGTGATAGGTTCATTTAAGAGGTTATGAGTAACAGTTATTCCCCCCTTTTTAGGGACTACCTGCATGGGACTCACCCATGTTGAGTCTGAAATTGCATAGATGATACCTATGGAAAGAAACTTAATCATCTCCTTCTTCACAACCTCCATCATGCTCAGATTCAGTCGACGTTGCGGTTGAATCATCGGCTTGGCTCCCTCCTTGAGCTGAATCTTATGTTGGCACAAAGTAGGAGAAATCCCCTTGATATCTGCAACAGACCACCCAAAAGCTCCTCAGTGGTTCTTCAGCACTATCAACAACGGGTCCTCCTCTTCAGCACTCAGATAAGCAGAAATAAGCATAGGCAACTTGTCTTCCTCAGCTAGAAAGGTGTACTTGAGGTTTGGTGGCAGCGACTTCAATTCCAATTCCGGTGGCCTGATTAAGGATGATTGAAGCAGTGGTGGGAGCTCGCCTAAATCTTCATAATACCTCGCATAGAAGCATGGCAACATCTGAAGCATCTTGGCACACTCCTTGAGTGATTTGCTTCTCATTAAATCATGAGTGATATTGACTAAACAAGCCTCGAGTGGTAATTCCGGATATGCATCAAAAACTGAATTTGCTATAGCATCATCTTCCGTAGAGGGAGGAATGTCCTCATCCTCATCGTTCGGGAACCCTACAGCCTTGCCAAGGGATACCACTTTGGTCTGCTCCATGATGTCCACAGCCAAAGTCCCTTTTTCCACCTTGGTCATTACATGGGCCATATCTAAAAATGGCTTCCCTAGACAAAGTGAGATATTGTTATCAAAATGTTTTACCATGTGGCATTGTTCCTTGGATTTATATGAAGTGGCGCTGGAAGGCATGACCATCTCAAATCGGTCATCGGCTATACCTAAGGTCAACCGGCCTCTCCCCATCTCAAGTATCATGTCGGTTGTAGCTTGGAAAGGTCGTTCGAGTAGTAGATCATTGCCTTGTTCATCTTGTATCTCCATGACGACAAAATCTGCTGGAAATATGAATCGATCCACTTTCACTAGCACATCTTCAAAAATCCCATATGGCTTTACCACTGAATTGTCCGCCAATTGGATTGTCATGTTGCTTGGCCGTGACTCTTTTAATCCCAGCTTCTTGAATGTAGAGAGGGGCATCAAGTTAATGCTCGCCCCCGAGTCACATAGTGCTTCACCAAACTTGACCTTCCCGATGTAACATGAGATGTTGAAACAACCCAGATCTTGCCTCTTTGGTGGCAATGTGCCCATGATGAAGGCACTCACCTGCTCCTTAAGCACAACAACCTCTGTGTCTGGGATTTTTCTCTTCTTGGTGATGATGTCTTTCAGAAATTTCCCGTAAGAAGGGATTTTCTCAATAGCTTCTAATAAAGGGATGTTGACTGAAAGCTTTCAGAAACTGTGTAAAAACATTTTAAATTGGGCATCTACCTTCCTTGCCTTAGCACTGTTCGGATAAGGGACCGGAATAGCCTGTGCTCTTTGATGTGGTGGCACATAGGGTGTCCTTTTCTGAGGCTCCTCCTCCTCTGCAATAGGATCTTCAGTAGCATCCACTGCTATGTCAGCGACTGGTTCTGTGACCGGTATGGGCAGCTCCTCAGTGGCCTCACCTTCCATTTCTGCTTGGGGTTTGCTTGGTTCATCGGCTCTGGGGTTTAACAGTTTCTTGCCACTTCTTAGCAAGATGGCCTTCGCCTGCTGGTTTCCTCCTGGAGCATTAGTATTACCCGGAAAACCTGGGTGCGCGGACTTCTTCAAATTGGCTATCTCTGCTGCCATTTGTGTCATGGATGTCTCTATTGTCCTTATTTGAGCCCCATGGCTCTGCAGTGTCTGCCCAAATTGGTTCATAAACTCCCCTTGTTGCTTTATTTGCTGGCCGAAAGTAGTCATGAGTTCTTGATTTTGCTTTATCACTTGATTGAGCAGCTCTGTGCTCTTATCCTCCGCTACTGGATGGGGTTTAGCATTTGGATCTTGCAAGAAGTTATTTGGATCCTTCCAGGCGAACTTCTTATCTTTCCTCCATGAATAGTCATTATTCATGTAGCCTTGTTGATGCCTCATGAATTTAACTTGAGCCTCATCCTCAGACTCAGTATCCTCCTTTGCAAGTAGTTTCTTCGCGAGAAGATCCATCTTCTCATTCAGCTCCTTGATTTCTTTAGATTCACCTGCTACTCGAACTTGCTCCATGGTGCCTCTTTCGCCCCACGATTGTTTCTTGGCCATGTTCTTTAGGATTTCCCAACACCTGGTGTCTGTGTTATTCAAGAAGAATCCTGAGCCGGCTAAATCGAGGTTGCTTCTATCATGCTCGGAGAGAGAAAAATAGAAGATCTTGACCTGTGTCTCCTTATCAAGCCCGTGATGCGGGCACCGCCTGAGCATAATCTGAAACCTTTCCCAGGTCTCAGAGTAGGTCTCTCCTGCTTGTTGGGTGAAGTTGTGGATCTTCCTGATCATGTCATTGGTCTTCTCGGGTGGGAAGAACCGTACAAAGAAAACCTCCACCATGTTGTCCCAAGACTCCACATATTCATCGTCCAATTTGTGTAGCCATTCTCGTGCGTTTCCCGCTAGAGAACTCGGGAAAAGCTTCAAGTAGAGCACATCTTGTGGAAATCTGTCGATTTTTATCATATCACAATTCTCCACAAATTGACTTATATGCACAACGGGATCTTCATTCTTGAGCCCATGAAAAGAATTCGACTTCACCAAGTTGATTAAATCCAGATCAATCTTGTATGTCGGAATATTAACTGTTTGCTTCTTGATCGGCCCCTTGGAAGCGGATGAGGAAGAAGCCTTGATCTTCTCCCATATTTTCTGTGGCTCATCCATCTCTTCTTGTTCGGGTTCAGAAACTATATCCTCAAGATGGTCTTGATTATACTCGCCTTCGTCTTCCGGTCCCGACAGTGGAACCTCTGGTGTGTTCCTTGTGTAGTCTGTACTATGCGTCTGCACCATGCGTAGTACCTGCAAATAGCAAAATTAAATTTAGTACAGTGTTTGACGATTGCAAATATTTAGAAAATAGATTATGAATTTTTGAAATGATAAAATAAAAAAAAATAAAAAAGTGGCCTAGAGTGGCCGCTTGCAGCACTCGAAGTGCCGAAATTTTGCCGTGTCCCCGACAACAGCGCCAAAAACTTGACGCAAATTTACCGTGCGCAGAAATGCAAGTGAACGCGTCGAAGTAATATAGGCCTTTGTAAGGCCCGAGTCGAACTCAGGGATACGTGAAATTGTCGCAGACTCCTACTAACTACTCACAATCAGCTAAGCCGATTAAATAGATGAGAGTTGTTGTTAAAATTAAAAGAAAATAAAAATGAAACAAAACAAAGCAATCGAATAAATGTTTGGTTTAATCAATTCAAAAGGAGATCTTTAGGATTGCGGTTTCACTATGGGTTTTTCATTGTATTAAATTCTATATAGTCACTCAATTTTATCTCTCTATCCGGGTAGTGGCCTGAAATCAGAATTGCCCACTGTCGTGGTACAATTCACTACCGATGTCTAGGTCGGTTCCACCGTTGTAGTAACCTATACCCTAAACTAGGTGCATTAAAAATGACCTCTCGGTATCCACCATTAATCTTACACCACCTTATTCAAGGGATTTGTCAATTAATGTAAATTCCGTCTATTTTCAACCATTAGTTCTTCTATCAAAGCAATCAAGGGCATTAGATTATTATTATTATTATGGTGATCAAGCATAACAATATATTGGAGAAAACAAAATTATACCATGGATTTACGAGATAAGATATGAATTACTATGATAAAATTGTCATACAATGAATTCCCGGGCTACTCTCGGTCCTAAAGACGAAGGGGATTAGCCCCGCATGTTCATCTCAGAGCAAAACATGGAGTAGAAAAAAGGAAACATGGAGAAAAACGTGATTGAGTGGTGAAACCCCTGGATGGAGAAGATCCAAGCGATCCTTGGCATGGAATACACGTTCTCCCACCTTTCGGTGGTGGAAATCGTCTTCTTCAGTGTCTGGATCGGCTGGGGCGTACTCTCGGGCTCCGTTCTTCTCTCCACCTCTTCTCGGGATGTGTGCAGTGGCTAATGACGTGATCCTCCCCTCTTCGGCATCATCATTAGGTATATTTCCCGAATTAGGTTGCCAATTAATCACAGCCGTTCGATTAAGATCAATCTGAAACAAACTCATATCTGACGGTGTCGATACCATCGACGCGGGTCGATGGTATCGACCTAGCGCGATATCAGCAATTCTTCTTTTCTTTTGTCTCTGCGCCTGATGTCATCTCGATACCATCGACGAGGGTCGATGGTATCGACATTTATAGGCGTCGGTTTTGTCCTTTTACCATCGTTGTAGCTCCACTAGTCGATAGTATCGACATATGTGTCGATAGTATCGACGCACGTTTCACCAGCAACCTGATGGTATCTCGATACCATCGACATCCCTGTCGATAGTATTGACTTTCTTCTGGTCCTTGCGGCTGGCAACCTGTGCTCCGGTTGATGGTATCGAGCACTATCGATGGTATCGACAGTAGCAGATAGTTGTGTCTCCTGAAATTAACACACGAAACCACATAAGTCCACACAAAACGTATTTTTTTGATAATTAATACTCAAAATGCTGAAATAGGGGAAATTTGACATAAAGAAGTAGCATAGACCAAAGTGAATAAATTATGCAACATTAACCATGAAAATGACTAATAAATGCATAAAATACATATCAAACAAGTCAATAAATGCGACTCAAAATCATCACATCAGTTTGCAAAACTGTTTGGTGCCCTAGACTCCAAAATGCATGGATGAGTTGACCATTTGGTCTAGTTGACTATTTGAGGCCTGAACTTAATCATAGGTTAGATGATTATCCAATGGACTCAATTGATTGATCCAATGTGTGCACGATCCTTCAATTGGAAACCCTAATCAAGTTGATTGATGAATCCTTGATTGGTCCCAACAATTTCAAGACTTTTTGGGTCAAACGATCTTGAGACCGTTTGAGCCCAAACAGCCTTCTTGAGACCGTTTGGGGTCAAATGGTTTCAAAACTATTTGGTGGATTGGAGGTTGATCCTTGACCCATGGATGATGATCTAATGGTTTAGAGTGATGAACCCTTCAATTGAATAATCAATGATCAATTCAATGGTGCAACTGGAAATCAACTTGATGGAGAAATGACCTAGTGAGCCTTTGTGGTTTTGCGACTGATTTGGCCCAAATGGTCTTGAGACTGTTTGAGACCAAATGGTCTTGAAACCGTTTGGGGCCAAACGGTTTCAAAACCGTTTGGGGTCAAACGGTTTCAAAATTGTTTGGTGGAAAACTTTTTCAAAACCATTTGGTGTTGAAACTTCAAAACCGCATGGAGGTTGTTAGTGGTTCAATCACTTGGATATTGAAGGCAATGATGGTTCCAATTATCCAATAAAGATTAGTAATGTTAATCAATAAAGGTACAAAGGTTGAAACCCTAATAGTACCTAGGTGGTTAGTGTCAATTAAGGGAGAAACCCTAATTGTCATAAGATCAATGACTTGGTACACTATGTCATTCATAGTTGTGTGAACTTGACTAAGGGTTGATATAACCTAATCAAGTTGAGAGGAATGATAACATAGAATTGATACATGAGTATCATTCATGTGGTGATTTAGGGTATGATCCTTAAGTAAAGAGATCATGAAACCCTAATCATGAACATAAACCCTAATTGACAAGGTTGTTGAACCTTAACCCTAATCCATGGCAATTTATAATTGAAACCCTAATCCAAGGTATGGATGTAGTTCTAATTCAGGGTGATGATGTGTATAGACCTAACTAAGAGTAATGTGATCCAAAACCCTAATTGGGATGGATAGTAAACTCTAATTATGGGTAATGGAACATGAAACCCTAATTGGGATGAATAGTAAACCCTAATTATGGGTAATGGAACATGAAACCCTAATTGGGATGAATAGTAAACCCTAATTATGGGTAATGGAACATGAAACCCTAATTGCGATGAATAGTAAACCCTACTTATGGGTAATGGAACATGAAACCCTAATTGGGATGAATAGTAAACCCTAATTTTGGTTTATTGAATGTAAATCCTTTATAGGGTGAATTTGATGTGAAACCCTAACTGAGGATGGTTTCATAAGAAACTCTGATGTTTGATGTTCTGTGGAGCTCAAATCCAGGGTTATACTATGTATTCCTTAATGAATCCTAATTTTGGGTAACATGGTGATAAACCATATCTTTGATGTGATAATGGGATGATTATCCTTAAGTAACATGAAATGGGAAACCCTAACCCTGGTGAGGGAATAGTGGTGTTACCCATGAATAGTGAATTCATATTTGTTGTGCATGGTTCTGTTATGCAATTGATATCACTATTATCATTTGTGCTAACCATGAAGGTATGTTGAAATGATGATCATGGCCAGGTATGTGCCATGATGTTTAATTCACTATTGTGATTGTACCCTGAGTGCCATATTATACCTTGCTGCCTGGTAAGAGGTAACAAGAGAGTTAATGGGCCTCAAGTACCATGTGTGATGCTTGAAATAGCAAGTATCATGTTTGCCTTGGTCAATTGACCTGAAGGTGATGGTTACCTGGATAGGTGGTAACAATGCTTAATGATGAATCAAGGGTTTAATTACCTAGGGCCATATGATTATGGTGATGAAATTGTGAAGGGATGAGAATTCCCAGCTTTGAAATAAGGGACTGAGTCCCCAATGCCTTTTAAAGATTGTTAAGTAATTGATGAAAATAGTACATGTTTCTTTATAGCATTATCATAATAAGTTTTGTTTGAGAACTTGCCTGATGCTAAAAGAATATGAAAATGTACTTAATTAATCAAGTGAAATCTATTCATGTAGTGCTCTGACCAAAGATCCATCATCATCAGAAGTTGGTGATGGTGAAACAGGTTTTCTATGGAATTCCTGGAATTCGCATATTTTGAATATGTGGGGGTAAATGGGTGAAAATATCCTTACGTCTGGGTGAAGATATTGAGTGAGAGTAATCATTAAACCTCTCAATCCTTCATGTGTCAGGATAGATGTATCATAAATCTCTCGATGGTTGGGATGGATGTATCATCAATCTCCCAATGTTATTTTATGTCGGGTCGATGGAGATAAACATTAATGCTCTCGATTTCCGATGAGAGTGCAGTTGACGTTATAACTCTATAGCGAAGTTTTAGTATACCCTAGAAAGCTATTTGAGCAGTCGACACAGTCCTGCTTGTAGTCATGTGCTGACCAGGATGTGGGAGGTCATGGGAATCCGGCTCTTCCATTGACCTATTTATGGTACCGATTTTGATTCTAGAAATGGTCGGTTGGAGTATGAGCGGTATACCTCATCTTCTCAGAGCTTAAATCTGTTTGTAAAATATAATCAGTTGTGTAGCGTATTTTCATAAGATTGAAATGTGAGAACCACTGGTTGATGTTATATTGTTTAGCATGTCCTTGATACATAAATATACTTGTGTTCCTATAAATCATATTGAATATGAGATATGTTGCTTTATCAGTTTATAACAGAAATACTTTCATAACAATGTTGCTCTAAATCTGTATAGATGTTGATTTTCTGCTAGTGATTTATAATATCCCACTGTTCATTTTATTTCTATTAAACTGCTATAACAATGTTTTGGCGGAGAGTTATATCTCCCGCTGGGACAATTTTTATAATTGTCTCACCCCCGTGGGATCCAATGTTTTTAGGTAGACACAAACATCGAGGAAGAAACTCCTCTGCAGGAGAAGAGCAGCAGCAACAGACACAGGGATAGCAGTGATCCTACAGGTGGAGACAGTGGTTGTCCAGTTTTGTGTAGTTAGTCCTATAGTCGTCTCTGTACTCTCAAGTCCTAGTAGTTAGTGTTTTGATACTTCGATCTGAGATTTTGTGCATGTATGCCTCGAGCTGCAATGATGCATGTAATGTATATATGAACCAGGTTGTAATGTTTTACTTTGGTTCTAAATGAAAGAGTTTTCCTGTGAATGGATCTCTTAATAAATGGTTTTAATTTTTAGTGATTTTTAGTAATTCTGTTGTTAATAAAATGCTTCCGCATAGTTAATCTTGTTTTATGAGTTATATGCCACAAATTAGTGGTATCGGAGCTCTAGGTTCGCTGAGTCTACAGAGACATAGGATTAAGGTAGTTGAGTCTGTTCTAGTGTCTTCCAGTTTATTTGATAATGTCTTCTGCTCATATAGGAGAAGAAGAACTAAGGATGTCTGGATCACACGAAGAACACACTGCTGAGAGCAGTGTTGCTGCACCGGGAAGTGGTGTAAGAGATCAGGACAGGGAGGAACCTGTACCTGAACAGCCCCAGTTCAACCCAGCTGATATGGGGAACCTAGCCTTCCAGGCTATGTTCGGGCAGTTTATGGCAGCTATGACCCACATGACGGATAGAATGCCAGTGCCTGCACCCAGGGCACCACCCCATGATGAAAGACATGGTGCCAGCAAAACTTTTGAAAGACTTAAGAGGGTAGGAGTCTTAGAGTATGATGGTACAACTGATCCGGCGGGTGCTGATCTATGGTTGACTGAGTTGGAGAAAGCCTTCAGAATCCTCATGATTCCTGATGATGAGAGGGTCAGACATGTTGTATATCTCCTCAAAGGAAGTGTTGGCCACTGGTGGACCATTGAGGAGGGCAAAAGACATGGAATTGTAATTGGATGGGATGAATTCAGGCATGAATTTGTTGCTAGATACTTTCCCAAGACGTATCTAGATGAGAAGATCTCTCAGTTTGAGAGAATTAAGCAAGGACCAATGAACATTAGTGAGTATGAGGCTAGGTTCATGGAGTTGTTGCGGTTCTATCTACACATGGCATCTAATGATGAGGAGAGAATTTGGCAGTTCGAGAAAGGGTTGAACGCTGAATTAACCACTCCGGTGTCTACTCTAGAGAACCGGGAGAGGTTTGCAACTTTTGTGGAGTCTGTAAGACGTATAGATAGGTATGTGGTTGAGAAGCGACAAACCAAGGGTAAGAAGGAATACCCCCAGTTTCAAGGACATAGTGTTGGAAGTTTCAAGAAACCGAGGTATTCTATTCTTACACCACCACCAAGGTTTATTACCCAAATGTAGTGGACGTCAAGTAAGGGTAGAAACCGTAGTTTACCACCAAAGAGAGCTCACAACTCAGCCTCTATGTCAGTAACAGGACCACCCAGACCACCAAGGGGGAATATAATCTATTATAGATGTGGAAAAGAAGGTCATGTGGTGAGAGACTGTCCTAAGAAAGTCAGGAGTGTGACCCAGCAACCGAGGCAGAGTCAGTAGGGCTCTTAGAGGCAACAGCCTGGCAGTGGTGCTAGAGGATGTGGACCAGCGTCCCAAGTCAGTTCTTCAACATCTAACAATCGAGCACAGGGTCAACAACAAGCAATAGCTAGGTTCTATGCTATGAACCAGCCTGAAGCAGTAGTCAACCCTCAGGTTGTGACAGGTCAGATGGAACTGCTTTATTCTGATATGTCTTTATCCTGCTTCGTATCTGTGTTAATAGATCTGGGTGCTACACACTCTTTTATCACTCGAGAAGTGGTTGATGACTGCAACATGATTGTTAGTCATAGAATAGATACTTTTTGTTAGAGTCACCTTTGATGGGATTTGCAGTATTACGGGAAGTGTGTTCTCCCTGCAATCTTGTCTTTTCTGATCACCGCATTCAAGTGGATCTTATACCACTTGAGATGTAGGGTTTTGATATAATCTTTAGGATGGACACCTTAGAGAAGTATAAGGTTGTCTTGGATTATAGTTCCAAGCAAGTTGTGTTCACAGATGGTGGTGACACATGGATCTTTCAGGGAAATAGAAAGATTCTTCCCACATGTCTTGTGTCAGCTATGGTAGCTGAGAGGCTGATCAGACAAGGATGCCTTGCATTCTTAGCCCATGTGGTTGATACCATAATGGAAAGCCCTCATCCTTCTGAAGTTCATGTAGTCAGGGAATTTGAAGATATATTTCCTGAAGAACTTCCAGGTGTTCCGCCACCCAGAGAGATTGATTTTGAAATAAATATACTCGGGCACACAACCAATAGCACAAACGTCGTATAGGATGGCGCTTGCTGAAATGGCAGAGCTCAAGAAACAACTGCAAGAGTTGCTTGAGAAAGGTTTTATCCGACCGAGTACTTCACCATGGGGTGCTCCAGTCCTTTTTGTTAAGAAAAAGGATGGGTCGATGCGGTTATGCATTGACTACAGACAGTTAAACAAAGTCACCATAAAGAACAAGTATCCTTTATCAAGGATTGATGACTTGTTTAACCAGTTGCGTGGTGTGATTGTCTTTTCTAAGATAGATCTGAGGTCGGGATGCCATCAGTTACGTATCAAGGAGGGTGATATACCTAAGTCTTCCTTTAGGACAAGGTATGGTCACTATGAGTTCACAATAATGTTGTTTGGACTAACTAATGCACCAGCTGCATTTATGGAACTCATGAATAGAATCTTTCAACCTTTTCTGGATCAGTATGTTGTCGTCTTTATAGATGACATCCTGATATATAGTAGAGATGATCAGCAGCATGAGCAGCATCTTCATCGAGCTCTGACCTTGCTAAGAGAGCATAAGTCGTATACTAAGTTTAGCAAATGTGAGTTCTGGTTGCCAGAAGTTTCTTTTCTTGGACATGTAATATCTGCTTCAGGTATTCGTGTTGATCCTAAGAAGGTATAATATGTCCTGCAATGGGAACAGCTAAAGACACCGATAGAGATAAGGAGTTTCCTAGGACTGGTAGGCTATTACAGGAGGTTCATTAAGAACTTCAGTTCAATAGCCTTACCCCTGACCAAGTTGACAAGGAAGGAGATTCCTTTTGTCTGGAATGACAAGTGTCAACAATCTTTCCAGTTGCTGAAGGAAAGGTTAACATGTGCACCTCTTCTGGTGCTACCTGAGCAAGGAAAGGGGTATATAGTCTTCTGTGATGCATCTAAGAATGGCTAAGGAGGTGTGTTGATGCAGGATAAGAAAGTGATTTCTTTTGCTTCTCGACAGCTTAAGAAACACGAGGAGAATTATCCGACACACAATCTAGAATTAGCTATTGTGGTCCATGCTTTGAAGATCTGGAGACATTATCTCTATGGAGAAACATTCTAGATTTTTACAGACCATAAGAACCTAAAGTATATCTTTTCTCAGCATGAGTTAAACATGAGGCAACGCCGCTGGATGGAGTTAATCAAAGACTATGATTGTACAATTGATTATCATCCAGGAAAATCCAATGTGGTTGCTGATGCACTAAGTAAAAAATCAGCAACACCAGCCCTAGATAAAGCACACCTAAACTCCTTAGTGTGCTCTAAGAGAGATATGTTTATCTCCTTGAGGCAAGACAATGTACAGCTTAAAGTGTCATTGTTAGCCGGGTTGTTGGCTGAGATGCACATATAACCAACTCTAAGGCAGCAGATTAAGGAAGCACAATAGACTGATACTATGATTCAGCAGATCATGTCAGAATATGGTAGTGAGAAACGGGAAGGTTTCCATGATTCTAATGATCAGGTAGCATGTTACCATGGTAGAATGATAGTACCTGATGTTGACAACTTAAGAAAGTTAGTCCTGGAGGAAGATCATCCTTCAATGTATGCTAGGCATCTAGGGAGCCCCAAGATGTATCATAATTTAAAAGATATGTATTGGTGGCCTGGTTTGAAGAAGGATGTTGCTGAGTTTGTTATGCGGTGTCCGGTGTGTCAGCAAGTTAAAGCTGAACATCAAAAGCCCGTAAGAATAATGCAATCTCTACCTATACCGCAGTGGAAGTGGGATCATGTAACTATGGACTTTGTGGTTGGTTTGCCTAGAACAACCAAAAGTCATGATTTCATTTGGGTGATAGTTGATAGGTTGACAAAGACAACACATTTCTTACCAGTCAAAACAACCTATACAGCTGAGAAGCTTGCACAAATCTACATAGATGAGATAGTGCGTTTGCATGGGGTACCAGTTACAATAGTTTCTGATAGAGGTCCTCAGTTTACGAGTCATTTTTGGGAACGAATTCATAAAGCTTTGGGCACTCAGCTAAGGTTTAGTACAACCTTTCATCCTCATACAGATGGACAGTCAGAGAGGACGATACAAACCTTGGAGGACTTGCTTAGGGCATGTGTCCTTTAGTTTGTGGGGAGTTGGGATCTACATCTGAGCTTCATAGAGATTGATTATAATAACAGCTATCAACACAGTATTGAGATGGCACCATATGAGGATTTGTATGGTAGACGTTGTAGATCTCTCCTATGTTGGTATGAAACTGGTGAATATCAACTTTTGGGTCCTGAGTTGGTTCAACAAACAACTGAGAAGACAAAAATCATACAACAACAGTTGAAAATAGCCTAGGATAGACAAAAATCATATGCTAACAACCGTCATAGACCCTTAGAATTCCAAGTCAGAGACAGGGTGTACCTCGAGGTTTCACCTTGGAAAGATATCCTGAGATTTGGAAAGAAAGGGAAGTTAGCTCCGAGATTTATGGGGCCTTATCCGATCATTGAGAGGATAGGAAAGGTAGCCTATAAGTTGGAGTTACCACCTGAGTTTCATAGATTGCACCCAGTGTTTCATATCTCTCTATTGAGGAAGTGTCATCCTGACACTGAGTTAGTTATACAACCTGTGGAGGTAGAACTAAATGATGACATATCTTATGTAGAAGGACCTGTGTTGATTCTTGACAGAAGAATCAAGAAGTTGAAAAAGAAAGACGTTAGTCTTGTAAAAGTCCTCTGGAATCACCATGGCATTGAAGAAGCTACGTGGGAACTAGAGGATGAGATGAGAAGGAAATATCTTACTCTTTTCTCTTAATGTTTTGTTGATGATTTCGGGGACGAAATCATTGTAAGCGGTGGATAAACTTGTAACATCCCTGACCTGGGTTATGAATTAACCCTAGGTGTTTTGCTTAATAAAAGTGATTATATTCATGCTCTTATCTTTTGAAAAGTAATTTAGGCTCAAGAGGAACTTACATTACAATTTTAGCCCTATTTGAATATTGTTGAAATCAATATCTTGCCTATTTTGGACTAAAGTGCAAATTGCCCAAGTTGAGGGGTTTATTTGCAATTTGTGCATGATAATATGTTCCTCATGTGTTAAAGAATAATGAGAGTGAAGATGATGCAGAGGTATGGCCTGTGATAGCCTGAATTCCAAGAAAGAGCTGATAAAGCAATGTTTGTGCATGAAAATCTAGTTTTGGTGTAATGTGCAATTTACCCAAAACCTAGGGTGCAATATGTAAATTATCACTTCAATAAGGTCACTAATGTTTCTTGGAATAATGTGGATAAAATAAAATGATAGGGGCGGATCATTTGAATTAAGTTGAAGGAGAGAGAATCTTGATATTAAAATAATCAAGATTTAAGCATAATGGAAACATTAATGCAAAAATAAATAAAATAATTGAAGGGCCTTCAACCAAAATTAAAATGGTGGAATTCATATGTATATGTGTACGTCCTTGAGCTTTGCAAGGACCAAAAATATCCTAAGGAGGTGAAATTCCACTCACCTTATTATAAGAAAAAGAATTTCCACTCAAAAATATATATATATTGATATTATAATGGATTAAGGTTCTTAATTTCTTTTCCCTTAATCCATGGATAATGTAAGGGAGTTAGGTGGGTTTGAGCTGCCTTTGCATGCAAGAAAACCAAGGAGGAAGAGGTGGTACCATTTTTGGAATTAATTGATTTTTAATAAAACATTTTCTCTTTCATCAATTTCCTTATAAAAGAGCTTTTTCCAACCCACCTAAGGATCTTTTTCGATTCCTTTCTTTCCCTTGCTTGAAAAATCGACCAAGAGAGCTACGAACAGAAGGGAGCACGTCCCCAAACTGTTGGAAAGCCTTTGACCTTCGTTCTTCTTGATTTCATGGTGAAAATCATAAAACAATGCATGATTCCTTCTTTTCTTCACTCCATCTTCAACCCTAGCCGATCCTTTCACTCCAAAAGCTTGAGAAATGACCTTGGGAGGTTGCTAGAGCTTCAACCACCATTGGAGTCGTGAAGCTTGGAGCTTGGGATCAGATTTGATGGCAAGTTATATAACTTAAACCCTTAATCTTTGTCATTGAATTCGATTTTTTCATACAATTGAGTTAATTGTTATTATTGCAATAACCTTGCTTGATTGATGGCGTTTCCATGGAAAATGGTAGTAGTTCTGTGAGTTTAAAGTTTGAAGATGATAACTTGTTCATAATCACACACACCTTGATCAAAGAACAAAAGCAAACGGTCTTGGACCAGTGGTCCGAATAGTTTCAAAACCGTTTGGGACCAAACGGTTTGCAAAACCGTTTGGTGCCCTAGACTCCAAACCACATGGATGAGTTGACCGTTTGGTCTAGTTGATTGTTTGAGGTCTGAACTTAATCATAGGTTGGATGATGATCCAATGGACTCAATTATTTGATCCAATGTGTGCACGATCCTTCAATTGGAAACCCAAATCAAGTTGATTGATGAATCCTTGATTGGTCCCAACAATTTCAAGACTTTTTGGGTCAAACGGTCTTGAGAACGTTTGAACCCAAATGGTCTTGAGACCATTTGGGGCCAAATGGTTTCAAAACCATTTGGGGCCAAACGGATTCAAAACCGTTTGGTGGATTGGAGGTTGATCCTTGACCCATGGATGATGATCTAATGGTTTAGAGTGATGAACCCTTCAATCGAATAATCAATTATCAATTTAATGGTGCAATTGGAAATTGATTTGATGGATAAATGACCTACTGAGCCCTTGCGGTTTTGGGACTGATTTGGCCCAAACGGTCTTGAGACTGTTTGAGACCAAACAGTCTTGAAACCATTTGGGGCCAAACGGTTTCAAAACCGTTTGGCGTCAAATGGTTTCAAAACTGTTTGGTGGCAAATGGTTTCAAAACTGTTTGGTGTTGAAACTTCCGAACTGTATGGAGGTTGTTAGTGGTTCAATCACTTGGATATTGAAGGAAATTATGGTTCCAATTATCCAATGATGATTAGTAATGTTAATTAATAAAGGTACAAAGGTTGAAACCCTAATAGTACCTAGGTGGTTAGTGTCAATTAAGGGAGAAACCCTAATTGTCATAAGATCAATGACTTGGTACACTATGTCATTCATAGTTGTGTGAATTTGACTAAGGGTTGATATAACCTAATCAAGTTGAGAGGAATGATAACATAGAATTCATACATGAGTACTTGATATAACCAGCAACCTGATGGTATCTTGATACCATCGACATCCCTGTCGATAGTATTGACTTTCTTTTGGTCCTTGCGGCTGGCAACCTGTGGTCCGGTCGATGGTATCGAGCACTATCGATGGTATCGACAGTAGCAGATAGTTGTGTTTCCTGAAATTAACACATGAAACCACATAAGTCCACACAAAATGTATTTTTTTGATAATTAATACTCAAAATGCTGAAATAGGGGAAATTTGACATAAAGAAGTAGCATAGACCAAAGTGAATGAATTATGCAACATTAACCATGAAAATGACTAATAAATGCATAAAATACATATCAAACAAGTCAATAAATGCGACTCAAAATCATCACATCAGTTTGCAAAACTGTTTGGTGCCCTAGACTCCAAAATGCATGGATGAGTTGACCATTTGGTCTAGTTGACCATTTGAGGCCCGAACTTAATCATAGGTTAGATGATTATCCAATGGACTCAATTGATTGATCCAATGTGTGCACGATCCTTCAATTGGAAACCCTAATCAAGTTGATTGATGAATCCTTGAATGGTCCCAACAATTTCAAGACTTTTTGGGTCAAACGGTCTTGAGATCGTTTGAGCCCAAACAACCTTCTTGAGACCGTTTGGGGTCAAATGGTTTCAAAACTATTTGGTGGATTGGAGGTTGATCCTTGACCCATGGATGATGATCTAATGGTTTAGAGTGATGAACCCTTCAATTGAATAATCAATGATCAATTCAATGGTGCAACTGGAAATCAACTTGATGGAGAAATGACCTAGTGAGCCTTTGTGGTTTTGCGACTAATTTGGCCCAAATGGTCTTGAGACTGTTTGAGACCAAATGGTCTTGAAACCGTTTGGGGCCAAACGGTTTCAAAACTGTTTGGGGTCAAACGGTTTCAAAATTGTTTGGTGGCAAACTTTTTCAAAACCGTTTGGTGTTGAAACTTCAAAACCACATGGAGGTTGTTAGTGGTTCAATCACTTGGATATTGAAGGCAATGATGGTTCCAATTATCCAATGAAGATTAGTAATGTTAATCAATAAAGGTACAAAGGTTGAAACCCTAATAGTACCTAGGTGGTTAGTGTCAATTAAGGGAGAAACCCTAATTGTCATAAGATCAATGACTTGGTACACTATGTCATTCATAGTTGTGTGAACTTGACTAAGGGTTGATATAACCTAATCAATTTGAGAGGAATGATAACATAGAATTGATACATGAGTATCATTCATGTGGTGATTTAGGGTATGATCCTTAAGTAAAGAGATCATGAAACCCTAATCATGAACATAAACCCTAATTGACAAGGTTGTTGAACCTTAACCCTAATCCAGGGCAATTTATAATTGAAACCCTAATCCAAGGTATGGATGTAGTCCTAATTCAGGGTGATGATGTGTATAGACCTAACTAAGAGTAATGTGATCCAAAACCCTAATCGGGATGAATAGTAAACTCTAATTATGGGTAATGGAACATGAAACCCTAATTGGGATGAATAGTAAACCCTAATTATGGGTAATGGAATATGAAACCCTAGGATGAATATTAAACCCTAATTATGGGTAATGGAACATGAAACCCTAATTGGGATGAATAGTAAACCCTAATTATGGGTAATGGAACATGAAACCCTAATTGGGATGAATAGTAAACCCTAATTTTGGATTATTGAAAGTAAATCCTTTATAGGGTGAATTTGATGTGAAACCCTAACTAAGGATGGTTTCATAAGAAACCCTGATGTTTGATGTTCTGTGGAGCTCAAATCTAGGGTGATACTATGTATTGCTTAATGAATCCTAATTTTGGGCAACATGGTGATAAACCATATCTTTGTTGTGATAATGGGATGATTATCCTTAAGTAACATGAAATGGGAAACCCTAACCCTGGTTAGGGAATAGTGGTGTTACCCATGAATAGTGAATTCATATTTGTTGTGCATGGTTCTGTTATGCAATTGATATCACTGTTATCATCTGTGCTAACCATGCAGGTATGTTGAAATGATGATCATGGCCAGGTATGAGCTATGATGTTTAATTCACTATTGTGATTGTACCCTGAGTGCCATAATATACCTTGCTGCCTGGTAAGAGGTAACAAGAGAGTTAATGGGCCTCAAGTACCATGTCTGATGCTTGTAATAGCAAGTATCATGTTTGCCTTGGTCAATTGACCTAAAGGTGATGGTTACCTGGAAAAGTGGTAACAATGCTTAATGATGAATCAAGGGTTTAATTACCTAGGGCCATATGATTATGGTGATGAAATTATGAAGGTATGAGAATTCCCAGCTTTGAAAAAAGGGACTGAGTCCCCAATGCCTTTTAAATATTGTTAAGTAATTGATGAAAATAGTACATGTTTCTTTATAGCATTGTCATAATAAGTTTTGTTTGAGAACTTGCCTGATGCTAAAATAATATGAAAATGTACTTAATTAAGCAAGTGAAATCTATTTATGTAGTGCTCTGACCATAGATCCATCATCATCAGCAGTTGGTGATGGTGTAACAGGTTTTCTATGGAATTCCTAGAATTTGCATATTTTGAATATGTGGGGGTAAATGGGCAAAAATATCCTTACGTCCAGGTGAAGAGATTGAGTGCGAGTAAACACTAAACCTCTCAATCCTTCATGTGTCGGGATAGATGTATCATAAATCTCCTGATGGTTGGGATGGATGTATCATTAATCTCCCAATGTTATTTTATGTCGGGTCGATGGAGATAAACATTAATGCTCTTGATTGCCAATGAGAGTGAAGTTGACGTTGTAACTCTATAGAGAAGTTCCAGTATACCCTGGAAAGCTATTTGAGCAGTCGACTCAGTCCTTCTTGTAGTCCTATGCTGACCAGGATGTGGGAGGTCATGGGAATCTGACTCTTTCATTGACCTATTTATGGTACCGATTTTGATTCTAGAAATGGTCAGTTAGAGTATGAGCGGTATACCTCATCTCCTCAGAGCTTAAATCTGTTTGTAAAATATAATCAGCCGTGTAGCGTATTTTCATAAGATTGAAATGCAAGAACCACTGGTTGATGTTATATTGCTTAGCATGTCCTTGATACATAAATATACTTGTGTTCCTTTAAATCATACTGAATATGAGACATGTTGCTTTATCAGTTTATAACTAAAATACTTGCATAAGAATGTTGCTCTAAATATGTACAGATGTTTATTTTCTGCTAGTGATTTATAATATCCCACTGTTCAATTTATTTCTATTAAACTGCTATGACAATGTTTTGGCGGAGAGTTATATCTCGCGCTGGGACAATTTTTATAATTGTCTCACCCCTGTGGGATCCAATGTTTTTAGGTAGACGCAGACATCAAGGCAGAAACTCCTCTGTAGGAGAAGAGTAGTAGCTGCAGACACAGGGACAGTAGTGATCCTACATGTGGAGACAGTGGCTGTCCAAGTTTGTATAGTTAGTCCTATAGTCGTCTCTGTACTCTCAGGTCCTAGGAGTTAGTGTTTTGATACTTCGATCCGAGATTTTGTGCATGTATGCCTCGAGGTGCAATGATGCATGTAATGTATATATGAACCAGGTTGTAATGTTTTACTTTGGTTCTAAATGAAAG
This sequence comes from Alisma plantago-aquatica, assembly GCA_963693085.1. Taxonomy (NCBI): domain Eukaryota; kingdom Viridiplantae; phylum Streptophyta; class Magnoliopsida; order Alismatales; family Alismataceae; genus Alisma; species Alisma plantago-aquatica. The sequence continues at coordinate 929,460,681 of OY856414.1, read as the reverse complement.
AGTGACACTTTTTCTTGCATTACCAAAATATTTAAATGTGGTAGAGAAGTAATCACTAACAAATTTTGGGTCTTTATCTACATGACTTGTCAATGATGGAACTAGAAATGCCACACTAGTTAGTACGACTCGCCACACTTCCTATATATATATATATATATATATATATATATATATATATATATATATATATATATATATATATATATATATGCAAAATATATATGTATGCATTAATATATAAGAAAATAGATGACCATATATTTTCACATAAGATCTCACTACCTATATAAACTGGGGTATTTAGCCTCAAGATCTCACCATACCCAAAGTTTTATCATAGTTGTATTCAACCAAGTATTAGAAAATAGCCCCACAACATCTTGGAATAGTACTCTAGTACCGTGAGCTTGACCTACAGTGTCCTTAATATGGACCATCTATAACGAACTGAATCTCAATGTAAATGTAATCCAACCCATTATTAAAGTTATCCTGTCTTTCTTGTCAGTTTGTCCTTAATGTTGAAATTTAGGAAATTGAGTGGTTTGGAGTAAATATGCATGCAAATATAAGGGTTAGTGCACAATTACCTCAATTAATATTTTATCAAGATTTCATGTTGCAAATGTCTACAAAAAAGAGATAGTTGTTAAATAAAGTTTAGGAATAAGAAATAGTGTGATTTAGAAGTAGTTAATGAAAATATTTATCCTCTTAGATTACCTCTCTCCTCTTAAAAGTAAATAAAGCATAAAAAGATGATTTTTATGTCAATGGATGACCCTTGACTTATTATGTGATGACTATATCAAATTTTTGCACAAGATTTAATTAGAAAAACTTTTTCATATCAATACATTTTTATTATACATTAATAAACACATTAATGGCCAATATGGTGATTAAGAGACAAATCATGAGTAAAAAAAAAATTTAAATGCATGGGTATATTCCAGACACTAAAGTGGGCCTATGGTTAAAATTTGAAATTAACTGGTTAATGTTTGACCCTCCAAATCTATTAAACAAGTTTTATTGTTGGACCTAAATTTGAGTATATTTCATTGATGCGAGAAATTAAGACCATAGTCCGTGATTTAAATGTGTCATGCTTTACTCTTCCTAAGACAACTAATGTGCTCATGTTGTGGGCCGTATATCAATGGTCCGACGGTCTCGACTTCATCACCTAGCTCCAACCATTTCTAAAGCCGAGTAGGTTCATGATGTCCTGAAAACGCAACCCATTCTTTCACCCCAATTAATCATGTCGACTCATTTCTTCGCCATTGAATCTGCTATTACTTCCTGATTAAAATGATCCATTACGCCTCACTTGTTTCATTCAAATGAGAAAACACCCAAATTTGGGCTAGGAGCTCTCTCACTAGCGCTTTAGTCAGGGCAAACGACATGACCTCACATATAAATACAAGCACCTTCGCCATCATCGACACCAAAGCAATCATTTCCTCACTTCAATTTTCTTGTAGCTTCCTTGCATAGCTACCACTATTCCATTTCTGCCCCAGACCTTGCGGCGCTCCTCCCCAACACTCGATCGTACCAATATATCAATTGAGACCTTAGGTGAGTTTATCACCTCCTTATCTTCCTTTTTTGGCCTTAAAATCCACCTTCCATCATGATCTATAGATTCACCCAATTCAGGCTGAGCTACTTCATAGCCATGGCTTGATGTGAGGTGAGTAGAAGAATCCCCAATCTAATTTCTCAATTCTACCCTCCTTTTCTCCTATTTTCATTCGTTTCTCGAGTGGGGGTAGTTTTGACATTCGTCATTTTTGTTTTTTTCTTGACCAAGGCCATGCGAGCTTTGACTTCTACCTAGCCACGCGTGATTGGTCCAAGTCATGCAGGCCCAAACTCTGTGACATTTCTCCTCGCAAGTTCCATTGCCTACGTGGCACTTTCAAATATTCTGATTTGTTGATCTTCGAATTCATAACTTTTGACTCATTTATAAGAAAATTATAAATAAATATGATATGGAATTAGAAAAAAATCTATTTAATAAAAATATTTCCCAAACCTGATTTCTATGTTTTCAAGAAAGAATTTTCAAGGAACTAAAATGTTTGAATAAAAAGCCCTAAAATGTGTATTTAATTCATTTCAACTCAAAATTAACTCTTCAAAAATGTTTTCGTAATTAGAAAATTATAACTAATCGATTGGTCTAGTTTTCAAGTCCAAAATTGATGTATTATTTAGAAAGTCTGAAAATTAGGATTCCTACATTTAAGGTATTACAAAACCCTAATATATGTGATAAAAAATTGTATATAGGATAAAAGTGGCCTTGGACACATTTTATTGGTGAAGGGTGTTTTCTAGGACTCTCAAGTGATGTATGAGCAATTCTAAACCCTAAGTTGGACATTTTATCATCCAACCCTACTATTCCCAATGAGGCATAAATTTAACCTAAAAATATCATTATTGCTCTTTAGCACTTATTTGGCTATCAATTCTTGGGTCTTGGACTCCACTTGCAATATTTGAATTATTTATATCTACCATGTAAATTCTTTTTCTAGCAAGATGATTTAATTGACTGATTAACTGATGTAGTAAGTATTTATGTACAACCACCCATAGTTGGGCATGCATTATTTCTCCCAGGGAATGTGATTACTCTCCCTAAATTTATATATATTTTAGGTTTTTGGGAATGTGTTGCTTTCACTCACCTATTGGTTGAGGTTAGGTAGATGCTTCAATCATACATAGTTAATGTAGTCATAATATTAATCATTCATGCAATTTTATTATTATTATTTGTCATGGAAGAAATCTTCTCTCTTTTATATCCCTCATACTCTAGAATACCCTTGGTTTAAATGTAAATTTATCATATGGCCATTATTGTTATATTTTCCTTTTTCCATTTTTGACACATACCTTGTTTCTCCTCTTGTTGGGTGATCCCAATCACCCATGTCCAGGACAAAGAGTAGAATCAGAGCAAGAAGTATCTGACTAGGAGTAGTGTTGCTAAGATGACTAGGTTGCTACTGGTAGATCCTGTAGTTTCCCTTCTCTAGTTTTTATTTCAAAATTAAACCAAAGATATGTAATGGCCTAGTGTTTTTCTTTCCACTGCTACTATTGACATTTTGCATTTGATTCATGCTTATTTAAATGGGATTATTATGCATGCATCCTTCATGATCTAAATTTCTTATAAAAGATGGATGTCGTGTATTTTCTGTTAAATTTTAGTAAGGAGGTGATCTTTCCTCTGTACAACATGGTATCCAAGCCTGTTAGGTAGTTAGTAGAGGACAAGTTGAAAGTGATGGTGTCTAGAAAGGGTCAAAACCTGAGAGATGGAAATATTTTCCTCCGTGCCACTGCCTTGGTTTACAGGGACTCCTGGGTTCATATGACATCAGCCTAGCCTGATCTGATACTGACTTCCCAAAATAGCATGCCTCTAGGAAATAGTAGCCTCATCTATCCCTGTTGAATACTCCTAGAAATCTTACATTATGACCCTATATTTTAGGAGGGGTAACCCTTTCAGAGATATGAACAATTCTGAAAACCCCAACAACTTGGACACTCCTAAGAATCCTATTACTCTGACTCCACCAATCTTAATTCCAAAACAAGAGTTGACCATGTTGTGTCTACTCCTCTCTACAACCTTAGTGGGACAACTCTTTGTTGCTATCTTCTAGAAAACTAAGGAGTTCACCTTAATTGATTTTATCAAGATGAAACCACCATACTACAAAGGGGAGAATGAGTCTAATATGGTAGACAAGGCAGATGACTGGGTGTTATCCCTGGAGTGTACTTTTAAGGGCACGGTGTGTCCTCCACACCAAAAGGTTCGCTTCACAACCTATGTTTTGGATGGGCTAGCCCAAATCTGGTGGAATGGAATTTCTCATACAAGGGATACTACAACTATATCCTAGGAATATTTCAATAGACTTTTCAGAGAAAAGTATATCTGGTTGGCTTATCTAAAGAAGAAGGAATCTGAGGGTTACAACCCACGTCAAGGGAAAATTAGTTTTTCTAATTACATTCAATGTTTCCTACTCCTAGAACGATATGTTTTTGAGATTGGAGCAGAATGAAGATCAACTCTCTTCCTGTAAGGACTCAACTATAGTGTGGGTTGCAACCTTGTTCCCCAACTACCACTTACCTTTCACCAAATGGTAGACAAGACCGTGACTATAGAGTCTTGTCTTGGCTTTAATTCTTCTAGACCAAGTAACAACAACAAATGGAAGAACCCTGGTGGATATCAAGGGCATCACAGATGTTCTTGCTCTTACCCTTCTGGGAAGTACCCTATAGGTAATGCATCACCCCAAAGGGATGATCGACCTTCACCTATCTGTTATGAGTGTGACCAAGTCAGACATATTTGACCAAATTTTCCTAAGATTCAACAAGGACAAGCCCCAACCTAGTAGTCACATCGACATCAGAATATGCCCCTGTGGAACAATAACAACAATTAACAAGGGTGCCAACTCCCTATGGAGATGAGGGATGGAAGGGTATTTGCTCTAGATGCTGAAAAAGTCAGAGAAGGCAATGAAATCATTTAAGGTACTTTACACCTTAATATGCATCCTATTAAGGCACTTTTTGATGCTAGATCATCAAATACCTCCTATATACACAAGTTTCCTCTATGTTAGAAATAGAATCTGAATATACGAACCATATGTTAGATGATAAAACCGCTAGGGGTAGAATCTGCTCCTCTTATCTCAAAATTCCGACCATGGACCTCTGTATCTTGGGGAAGATGTTTCCTTCAAACTTTATCTTGCTTAATATGACAACCTCTGACATTATCCTGGGGATGGATTGGCTAAAGAAATATAAGGCAGTCCTATTCTATGAAGAGTCTAAGGTTGTCTTGTCACACTCTAAAAAAGGAAGGATGTGTATCAAAGGTAGGAAGTGAGAAGAAGGGAAATTTATCATCTCCATCATCAAAGCTGAATAACTTGTCTCATAAGGGTGTAGCCCATACCTAGCATCTATAGTTCTCGATGCCACACCACCTTCTATAGAACATATAGAAGTGGTGAAGGAATTCCCTGATGTCTTTCCTGAAGAATTACCCGAGTTACCTCCAACACGTGACATAGAATTCTCCATCGAGCTTGTACTCAGAACTTCACCTATCTCGAAGTCACCTTACCACTTGGCACCAACTAAAATCACTGAGCTTAAGAAGCAGCTTCAAGAACTTCTTGACATGAATTTTATCTACCCAAGTGTTTCACCCAAGAGAGCCCCCATCTTGTTCATAAAGAAGAAGGATGGATCAATGCATATTTGTATGGACTGTCACATGCTTAATCAAGTGACGATGAAGAATCATTATCCACTACCTTGCATGGATGATCTTTGACCAACTCAAGACATCCACCATATTTTAAAAGATGGACTTGTGAAGTGCTTATTATCAGTTGCTGGTGAAAGACGAGGATGTATCGAAGACAACTTTGAGAACTAGATATGGGCATTATGAAATTTTGGTCATGCCTTTCGGTTTGAACAATGCCCCTACTGCCTTTATGGACCTTATTAATCGAGTATTCCAACCCTAACTTGATCAATTCATCGTGTTGTTCATTGATGTTGTTTTGATATATTCTGAGTCACAAGAATAACATCATGAACATTTGAGGATTGCACTCAACACACTATGAGAAAACCAAATCTATGCAAAATTCTCAAAGTGTGAGTTTTGGATCAAAGAAGTAATGTTCTTGGGTCATGTGATTTCTACTGGACACCTTAGTGTTGAACCCATGAAAGTAGAAGTTGTGACCAAATGGAAAACTCTAAATAATCCATATGAAGTTTATAGTTTCCTAGGGTTAGCAAGTTACTACTGGAAGCTTATAAGAACTTCTCAGAACTAGTCCTCCCTATGACAAAGTTGACATGAAAATAAATCAAGTTTGTATGCACTACATAATGTGAGGAAAGTTTTCAAAAGTTGAAGAAGTGTTTGACATCTACTCCTATTCTTGCATTATCTATTGAAGGAAAACCCTATGCTATTTTCACTGATGCCTCTAAATAAGGATTGGGGTGTGTCCTGATGCAAGAAGGTAATGTGATTTCCTATGCCTCCCGCTAACTAAAGCGGAATGAAGAAAATTGGCCTACACACGATTTAGAGCTAGCAGCTGTCTACATGATCTAAAAATTTGGCGACACTATATCGATGGAATCAAGTTCGAGGTCTTTTCTGATCATAAAAGTTTAAAGTAGCTCTTGATGCAAAAGGACATGAATCTAAGACAACATAGGTGGATGGAATACCTTAAGGACTATGACTTTACCATCACTTATCATCCCGATAAAGCAAACATAGTTGTTGATGCTTTGATTCAAAAGAAAACTGGGACTTGTGCTACTATAACTTGTTCTTTATGGAAGAATCTAGAATATGTTTCTTGCTGGCAACCACAACCTGTGGAGGTTCCAGATTAAGAAGCTACTGATAATTTGTGCATTCATATGGCTAGCTTATTGATCACCCCATCATGGATTTAGGATATTTTTGCTTCCCAGTTAGAAAGTCCTGAGCGAGAAGAGATGAAGACTCTAACCATGAAAGTACAATCTGACTTCTCCATTGGAGTGTATGGTTCTCTCTGCTTTCAGTAAAGGTTGTGAATTCCTAAGGTTAGTGATCTACAACAAAAAATTTTGAGTGAAGCCCATGGGTCTAAGTACATTATTCACCCTAACACGACCAAGATGTACAAAGACCTACAACATAGTTTCTGGTGGAAGAATATGAAGAAAGATATATCTCTATATGTGTCAAGATTCTTGAATTGTCAACAAGTTAAGATAGAACATCAATGACTTTGCGGTCTTCTCCATCCACTTGAGATTCCAGAATGGAAATGGGAGAAGATAACTATGGATTTTTTCACTAGTTTCCCTAGACCAAGAGAGGTTGTGATGCTATTGGGTAGTAATTGTCCAACTTACTAAGTCTGTTCACTTTCTGCCTTTCAAATCCAATTATAAGGTAGAGGACATGGCTCAATTATATATGGAGTGGATAGTTCATCTGCATAGTGTACCCAAAGTGATAGTATCTGATCATGATATAAAATTCACCCCTCATTTGTGGAGTCAAATTCAGGAAGAAATGGGAACCGACCAACGTTTCAATACTGCTTACCACATAAAAATCGATGGACAGTCATAAAGAACTGTGCAGATTTTGGAGGATATGCTCCGTGCTTGTGTTATAGACTGGTGAGGTGCATGGGATAGGTATCTACCCTTGCCTAATTTTATGTACAATAATAGTTACCAAGCCAGTAGTGGTATACCTCCCTATGAAGCATTATATGGAAGACCTTATCGTTCCCACTTGCACTGGGATGAAGTGGGAGAACACACACTAGTGAAGACTGATAACATGCAAATGATGATAGAGAAGGTTTGATTGATTAAGAATCATATGAAAGCCACACAAAACTGATACAAGATGTATGACGACAAACATAGGTCAGATGTAAGCTTCTTAGTAGGTGACCATGTGTTCCTAAAAGTCAAGACTATACACTCTATTGCATGATCTAAAGTTAAGGGCAAGATTAATCCTCATTATGTGGGACCTTTTGAGATTTTAGCTAAAATAGGAGAGTGTGCATACCTTCTAGTTCTTCCTCCTACATATGACAAGATCTATAATGTCTTTCATGTCTCAGTGCTGAAAAAATATGTGAAAGATTCTTCTGATGTACTCACAATAGAACCTTTGGAGATTCGTGAGAATCTAAGCTATAAGGAGTTACCCGTGAAGATTCATGACACTTGGGTTAAATAGTTGAAGAATAAATAGATTGAGACAGTGATGGTCTTATGTAAGTACCATGGCTTAGAGGAATCAACTTGGGAGCTTAAAGACGAGATGCTACAAACCTACTCTTCTCTTTTTGTTTGAGATTTTGGGGATGAAATCCTTTCAATGGGTGGAGTGCTGTAACGAACTGAATGTCAATGTAAATGTAATCCAACGCATTATTAAAGTTATCCTATCTTTCTTGTCAGATTATCCTTAAATTTGAAATTTTAGAAATTGAGTAGTTTGGAGTACATATGTATGCAAATATAAGGGTTAGTGCACAATTACCCAATGAATATTTTATTAAGAGTTCATGTTGCAAATATCCACAAAAATGAGATAATTATTAAATGAATTCTAGGAATAAGAAATAGTGTGGTTTAGAAGTAGTTAATGAAAATCATAATCCTCTTACATAATATCTCACCTTGTAAAAGGATATAAAGCATAAAAAGAGGAATATTATGTCAATTGATGACCCTTGAGTTATTGTGTGATGACTATATCGATTTTTTGCCCAATATTTAATTAGAAAAACTTTTTCATATTAATTCATTTTTCTTATACATTAATAAACACATTAAGAGTTCTCTTTGTCTCTTTGAAAATGCTTCATGCCAGCTCCTCTCGCACACAAAATCCTCCATCTTCTTCTCTTGAACACACCACACACAGACAAGACTCGAACATGCAGAGCGCTGAATATACAGGAAACATCCAATTTGGGGTGCCACCTTGGCATCCCAATCATTCATAATAGGAAGGGCAAGAAGAACTTTCATTTTCTACTGATAGGGTTCATCAACAAGTGAGCAGTTGGCAACATAGATTTCTATCCCTCACAGGAAACATTACCCTAGCAAAATTAGTTTTTATTTCACAATCATGCTACACAATGCAAGTTGCTCTTCTCCCAAGCTTAGTGGGGGACCGTTTTGATCAAATCATCCACAACATTATCTGTGGTGGGAAAGCTACCACCACACACCTTAATATAGTTGCGTGGAAGGACCTTACAAAATACAAGAGTCAAGGAGGACTTGGGGTGAAGCTTGGAAAAGACGTCAACAAGGCGTTGTTCATGAAGAAGGCTTTGAATTTCATCAATGAGCAAGATGTGCCATGGGTGGGTCTGCTATAGGTGAAGTACACCCACCCGAGCCTAACTAGTAGTGGAGGTTCACACATATGGCACGACATCAAATCTATGCTTCCCTTTCTTCGACTCAACTCTGGGATGACCGTCATATCAGGGTGGAAGATGAACATTTGGTTTGACGAATGGGTCGAGGATGGTCACAAGCCTACTATCCATCCCAAGCGGGATATCCCTGACGATCTCAAAGATGCTGTGGCATACAACTCATAAAACAAGATTAACTACGCGGAAGCATTTTATTAACAACGGAATTACAGAAAATCACTAAAAATTAAAACCATTTATCAAGAGTTTCTAGTGATTGTCCTCAAGATGCTAACTACGTATTATCAAAATCCTTCAGATGAGAAAGTAGACAATGGGGGACATGCAGTGAAAAATGCATTAATTACATATGTCAATATATGTTAATGGATGCATCATTAATTACATGACTATTTATTAACTCAGTTAAATGTGTTACTTTAACTTATAGGGCTATAAAATAATTCAAAATAAATCATTAAGTTGGAAGGATGTTGAGGTATTGTTTTGACTCCAATATATATATGCCAACTATACTTACTTTCATTTCTTAACATTTTGTATAACTATACATGTATAGTGTTCTATATGAGATAATGGTTGGGCATACAAATAATATGTGATGTCGATATGGACTTGATTGTCCGATAGGAAGCACTAGACATCTATTATATACAAAAGGTAATCTTAGTAGTCTTGATCATCATAAGTAAATAGTCACATTTGATAATATGAAAAAAATCAAATCAAACTCTTGAATTATGTCATTATCCTTGCAAGTTCTTTGACACAACATAGTCCCATATAAAAAAAGAGATAGATGATACACGGGAAGAGTGGGAACACGCTATCATTGAGGAAGTCAACTTTGAATATGATTGGGATAAAATATGATCTTTCTAAAGCTTGTTATCATTTATTTCTTTATACATGTGGTGATTATGACAATTTGCAACTTTAAATTTTATGCGACTGAATTATTGGTGCATATGTGAATGTTGTGTGTATATATGCATGTGCGTGAACGAATGTGAAAAGAAATGAATACAATGAGAATTGCATTTGTACGTGTCATGAGAATGGAATTGTACATGTGTTTTCTTAATTGTGTATGTGCATGAGAGTGAAATTAAGTGTTGAAGATAATGGAATTGAAGAATGCAAATGTATGTGGTGGAAGAATTATGTGTATGTGTTTGTTATTGTAAATTTTGTAGGCATGTTGGCATGTTGTTAAGATGTACACAAGATGGAACTTATAGTTTTAGTGAACTACAAGTTCTGCATCCTATTGAACAACCAAATTGTAGGTCTGCAAACATGCTATTTAAAAAGAACATGGGTGTGGTGTCAGTTATTCAATATCATAGTGTAGAACCATTTTCTTATACAAAAAAGGCATGCCATCGATTGTCTAATATTTGATACCTAATTTTGATTCTTCTTATAATTTCTACTTCATGTATTCTAGATTTTTCATGATTATAGTTGCTAATTTTCTCTCATGCATTTATGTTGCATGAAGTGTTTTGGGTAGTATGAAGTTGAATACCGCTATTTTTTGCACAAATATAGAAGTGACTCAAAATTATTATGACTATATGCTCCTTTGTCTACAAACACCACATGCTCCTTCATCTAAAAACATCTTATATTCATCCTCTACCAGAAATCCTGCAACATAAGTTTTATAGTGATCTCAGTTTCAGTAGTTTTGTTAATATCAATTAGTGGAAAGAAATTGGTTCGCCCCAAATTTGTACCTTGTTTATTTTTTATCTAATATTTTATACTTTTTTAGGTTATTGATTGTTTCATGGTTACACTAATGAAATTATATATTTCTTTTCTTGATGACTAGTTTTGCCACGTGCAAGATTTTGATGTAGATGAGTGATTGCCATTCTTACTATAAGATTGGATAATGTATGGCACAAGGAAATTAAAGTAATATATTCACTCAAGTGGGTGAGGACACATGTATCAAAATACTTAATTCAATTGAATATGGTCGTCATATGTACCCATCATTTGTTTGAGATTTATTTTATTATTATATGTTTGTAAAGGGAAAGCATGATGTCCTCCCCTTGTAATTGATGTCAATATGAAATTCAATTTAGACCATATCTTACAACATTTTTCATATTCGATCAATATTAAATTAACACCCTCATCTGTGTATGAAGTGTTTTTCATATTTCACTACCAAGCAACAAATAATGTATTGAAATTTGTATGTCCTAGTTATATTGACCGGCTTAAGTTCCAAGGAAATATATCCTAACTTGGATCCAAATAATCATATGTCAATATTTTAATATGTTGGTATATGTTTCCCAACATGACACAAAATAACTCTATGCCATTTGTTATGGTATCTATACCGAGATCTTCTAAATGCTAGAGTATAGGTCATAAGTTGGTTACCTTTGATGATGGTTGTGCCTATGCCAACAACCACACAATTTATATAGTCACCTCATAAGCGATGATTAAGGAATAATGACTCATAGATGCTAACTCAAAGACTGTTACTAGCAGTATGAGAATTGGCATAGCCTCAAAAAGTGTTAGTAAAGGCCAATATTTACATTACTATAGTCAACATTTGTTAGTCTTTAGTATATCTTGTCCTGGCATTTGTAGTTGTATACAAGCATTTATAGACTGATGATATATGACCATATTGTTGAAGTGTTTGTAGAATTGATATTTATGGAAATATAATTTTGGCATTGGTTATTCTAACAGACTGAATCTTAGGGTTATTTTGCAATTTACCCATTTTCAAGCTTTTTATTTCCTTTATGTCCTTTTAGACTTTTCCCAAAATCTTCCTATCTTTTCTATCTATTTTGGACTCAATGTTGAACTTGATCTAAACTTGATGACTTGAACTACATTTACCCACATTCATGACAATGAATGGGTGTTTGCACAAATATCTCAAATTATGTGTTAATTAGAGTCTAATAATACAAATTGAACAATTATGAGAGATAATGAGTAGTTTATGCTAATTGAGGATTTTTGGAAAAAGAAATAAGAGTTAATATGAATTTGAGTTCAATTAATGTGATAATCACCCTTTTATCTCCTCTCTCCTCCAAATTGTTATTAAAGCATTAAAAATGAGAATAAGAGGTGGGACATGATGCTTGAATGACATTATAATAATTATCTCGACTTTTATTGAAGGAATTGCTAAGAAAAAGTTTTGTATTAATTCACCATTTTAAAATGCATTACTATACACTAATGGACATGTAGTGGTTGATGGCTATATCTCATGAAAAATGAAAAATGTAATTACATAGCTTTAATCTAGTCATTAAAATTAGCATGTGGTTCAATTTTGAGGTCATTTGACCCATGTTTGATCCCTTAAATCAATTTTATACGATTTGAATATGGTTTTATTAAGAAATTAATCTGATTTCATTTACATCTTGCATTTAAGCTATTATTTCACTTATTTTTCATTGCCATGCGTTACAACAGCAATTCTCAGCACATGCACACCATTCGACAACCGGCATTCCATCATCTCCGAGCCCAAAGCTGATCGAACGGCTCAAAGGTCGTCACCTTCATCAATTAATGCATGAACCAAGGCCGTTTTTGTTGGTGTAGCTCCTCGGTCATTTTCTCAGCCAATCATCCATCATTTCGAGTAATTTTTTTGTCCTTGAATCTACCATTCTCTACTGATCAAGTCAAGCCTTTACTCACTCACTAAAACACACTGTGTGTGAAACACCCAAACTAGGGCCCTAAGCTCTCTCACCTCCACTCTCATTTCACCCCAGATCATCACCGCATATATAAATCGCAACGCCCTCAGCTCCGTTGATACCCAAGAAACAAGTTCCTCCCCATAATTTGTCTAGAACTCATCTACACATCCACCACCATCTAGACCTTCACCCTGACCTAGAGGCGGCTTTCGTGGTCTCTCGGTAGTGGCAGCGTACAAATTACCAGTCCAAGTGAGTTCTTCACCTTCCGTTCTTCAATATCCCACCTTTGATTTGTCCTTCGAACTAGTATTGTGTAAATGCCTAAATCGAGCTCCACCTTCTCGTAGCCACGGTAGGCATGAGTGAAGAGGAAGAATCCCCATACTGAAATATCCAATCCCCGCCCCACTCGCCTTCTTTCCTTGATTTCTCACCCAAGGGCATTTACGTCCTTTCACCTGGTTTAATTCCACAACTGACCAAGGTCAATTGGGAATTGATCCATGACCTGGCCATGTGTGATTGGGCCATGTCACACGGGCCCAACTCCCTTTTCTTTTCTTTTCTTTTCTTTTCTTTTTCACGTGGCTTTTTGTTACCTTGTGATTGGTCAGATCTTTAAAAATTCATAATAAATCAATACATTATTAGAAAAATATGAATAAATAGTCATTGGAAAGAATTTTTCATGTAGAATCCAAATTTGTGATTTTTGAGTCCTGATCCCCATTCATTTTTTGATGTTTATCTTGAATACCATTTTAACTATATAAAATGTTCTTAAATTGATAACTAGTTCATTTTCACCTCAAATTAAATACATAAATATGTTTTCTTAGTTAGAAAAATATCACCAATCAATTGGCCTAGTTGTAAAACCCAAACCCAAAATCAACATTTTGTCTTGAAGGTATGAAATTAGGGTTTCAACCCTAACACTTCATCAAACCCTAATCTTTGTGATAAAATACTTGAATCTAGGCTTTAAGGATCTTGGACATCAATAATTGAAGAAATGACAAATCTAAGATAACTCAAGTGAGGTATGTGCATTCTAATCCTAAAGTTGGGCTTTATTTATCCACACCTAAATTCCCAATGAGGCATGAGCCTGTTTGTTTCATTCTTGAAATTCTTCTATGAATGTTTCAAGGGTCTTGGACCCCACTTGCAATTGTAACTAAATTCCTTATATCTACCATTAAAATTCCTTAGCATGATGATATAATTGACTAATTAACTAATGTATTATACATGAGTACAAACCACCCATAGTATTGGGCATGAGCCCAGGGGAATGTGACCACTCTCCCCAATTTATAAAATATTAGTGTGTTTGGGAATGTGTTACTCTCCCTCACCCAGAGGTTGAGGTCTGATAGCTGCCTCATCCCTATGTTAGTATAATTTAGTCACATTTAATCATGCATGCAATTTGTTATTGTTTAACATGGTAGAAATTCTTATTGTTTTATTTTCCTCATATTCTTGACCCTCTTAGTATAGTGGATCTTTATTATTTCTTTCTTTATGCTTATAAATGTCCTTATACATTATTCACACATACATTTTTGTCTTCTTTTATTGGGTGACCCCAACCACCTAGTCATAGGATCAGAGTGCGCATCAGGAGCATGGTGAACCAGCCTAACGCTAGTAAAAGAGTCTATCCTTCTCTCATGGAATGATTGGTTAAGTTAGTTTTTTTTGGAGACATGTTGATGTAGTCAATTTCCCTCTACTTAGATCCTTTCTTTTGTATAAAGCATGCACACCCATATTGGGGTAATTTCAATGTACACTTTATTTAAATTGAATATAGTCAAAATTTTATCTTCCGCTGTTATCTAAATTGAATTTTATTTACCATTCTTTTTAGTAGAGAGGTGATTGATTTCACTTCTTTACAGCACGGTATCAGAGCCAATGGTAGTCAGATCTTGATTATTTCAATTTCTCTCCTTAGTTAGAAATCCTTACCTTATATAGTTTTCCCTATTTCATCTTAGAATTAACCTACGATAAAAGGTTGATCTAGAACCATAATAGTTTCGTATTAGATCCATCTTTAATCAATTTTGAGGTGATTAGCCTATTAGGTAGCTACTAGGGCACGAAGTTGAAAGTGATGGTGTCTAGAAAGGATCAGAACTTGGGGGCTGGAAATATTTTTCCTACGTGCTACTAGCTTGGTTTACAATGACTCCTGAGTTCATAAGACATCGGCCTAGCCTGATCTGATACGAAATGCCCAAAATAGCATAACTTTAGGCCAATAACCTCACTGTTGAGTGTCCTTAGAGACAAAATAAAATCACCTTATATTATTCAAGTTCCTTATATGAGTCTTAGAATTCCATGATTAGGGTTAGTATACCCTATACTAGACTTTGAAGTTTGGTATTAGTGAATAGTAAACAATTAAATGTTGAGTCTTACACATGTTTCGACTCACTTTTTTACCTCTAGCTTAGATTGACTTAGTCAACCCTTTTAAGCAAAGCAGTAGCAGTACCTTGATAGATTTTGCATTGTTGATTTCGAGGATGAAATCCCTTTTAGGGGTATGGAATCCTATACATAGCAAAATCTAGCCACTTTGGAATTAGAAACCCTAACTTCATGGACAACATATTAGTGAGCTTATATGATTAGTGTTGAACAAACAAATTATCATGATAATTTAACTTTTTGTTTATATACAAATGAATACATAATAAGTCAGCTAAATAATAGTTCATATGCTTGAACCCTAAAACATACATGATGCACATAAAAGTGAGTTACTCATCACTAATTGTGATTTCACATAATATTGGCCATGACACCCTAATGTTATGATGGGTAATATAATGGAAGTAAGGCGTGCTAAGGATGCATGACACATCATGGTCATGTTGACCTAAACCCTAAGATGTGATTATCTAGCCTTAATAATATATATATCGTTAATGCCTTTCATGATACAGTAGTGACATTAGGTGTCTTCACCTGATGATTTTACCTTAACACATATAAATGGATCATCTAATCATAATTGTGATCAAGTTATTAATATATGTAAGACATATCACCTTATTCCCTAATATACATCTCATTCAATCAGTTTATCATAACTTGGTATATAAATCAATTCATTAGTATATAATGTGTTCCATCTTATCCACTAAAATGCATATAATGACTTAAATATGATAATGAGTAATTGGATTCACATAAATTTTCATAAATCTCGAAGGTGTTGTTAAATATGAAGTGTAATAAGAGATAATGGTTAATGATGTCATTAATATGAGTATGAAATATGATGTGACAATGTGTAATATAGAGATAAGAAATTAATGTGACATTATTTGGAATAATTGTAGATTTGTTTCTTAAAAAATAACATGTGATAATTCTATGTGATGGTAATATGAGAACAATGGAGTATAAATTCAAGTTATTAAGATTTGTGACCTAATATATTAATAAGTATTGAGATTACTTAGTAAACCCTAATTATGCTTAAAACCCCTTCATGAGATAAATAAGGGTAATACTTATGTTTTGTACATAATGTTGAGATGTAATCCTTGTTACAACAATGTGATTATAACATGACACAAGTAATGGAATTTTGAATATGATGCAAATTCATAATAGAGGTAATGCTAATAAGACAAAAATGTTAATTATGTTATGTTTGATAAAAAGTAATAGTGGAAACCTTAGTGAATCATGAAAACCTGACTTATGTGTAGAGCATGTGAAGTACCCTAGATTAGGGGTTATCACCTAGTTGCTTAAGGTTGGGTTGTTACGTACTCACCCTTCCCTCTTATTGTGATTTCGGGGATGAAATCCTCTTTAGGGGGTGGAGTGTTGTAACAGACTGAATCTCAGGGTTCTTCTGCAATTTACACATTTTCAAGTTTTTTTATTTCCTTTATGTACTTTTGGACTTTTCCCAAAATTTTCCTATCTTTTCTGTCTATTTTGGACTCAATGTTAAATTTGAGCTAAACTTGATGACTTGAACCACATTTACCCACATTCATGCCAATGAATTGGTGTTTGCATAAATATCTCAAATTATGTGTTAATTAGAGTCTAATAATGGAAATTGAACAATTATGAGAGATAATGAATAGTTCATGTTAATTGTGGCTTTTTGGAATGAGAAATAAGAGTTAATATGAATTTGAGTTCAATTAATGTGATAATCATCCTCTTATCTCCTCTATCCTCCAAATTGTTATTAAAGCATTAAAAAGAAGAAGAAGAGGTGGGACATGACACTTGAATGACATTATAATAATTATCTTCAATTTTAAAGAAGGAATTGTTAAGAAAATAGTTTTTTATTAGTTCATCTTTTTAATATGCATTAATATACACATTAATGGACCATGTAGTGGTTGATGGACATATCTCGTGAGAAATGAAAATCTAATTACATAGCATTAATCTAGGCATTAAAAGTAGCATGTATTTCAATTTTGAGGTCATTTGACCCATGTTTGACCCCTTAAATCGATTTTATATGATTAGTATATGGTTTAATTAAGAAATTAATCTAATTTCATTTACATCTCGCACTTAAGCTATAGTCTCAGTTATTTTATGTTGTCATGCATTACAACAACAAATTTGAGCACATGTGCACCATCTGATGGCTAGCATTTCATCATCTTTGAGCCCAAAGCTGATCTGACGGCTCAATGTTTGTCACCTTCCTCATTTACTACGCGAACCAAGGCCCTTTTTGCTGGTTTAGCTCCCTGATCATTTTCTCAACCAATCCTCCATCATTTCAAGTGATTTCTTCATCCATGAATTTGCCATTTTCTGCCAATTGAGTCAAGCCTTTACTCACGTGTTGAAATGCACTGTGTGAAATGCCTAAACTAGGGCCCAGAGCTCCCTCGCCTCCACCCTAGTTTCACCTTAAATCATCACCCCATCGATAAATAGCAACACCCTCACCTCCCCAAGAAACATGTTCCTCCCCTCAATTTGTCTGAAACTCCTCTACACATCCACCACCATCTAGACCTTCACCCTGACCTAGCGGCGACTTTCGTGGTCTCTCGGCGGTGGCAACGTACAAATTACCAGTCCATGTGAGTTTTTCACCTTCCATTTTTTAATTTTCAACCTTCGGTTCATCCTTCTATTGAGTATTGTGGAAAAGCCCGAATCGAACTCAACCTTCTCAGAGCCATGGAAAGGATGAGTGAAGGGGAAGAATCTCCGTGCTAAAATATCCAATCCACCCCCGCTCGCCTTCTTTCCTTGATTTCTCGCCCAAGGGAATTTACGTCCTTTCGCCTGGTTTAATTCTGTGGTTGGCAAGGTCAAATGGGAATTGACCCATGACCTGGTCACACATGATTGGGCCAGGTCACACGGGCCCAACTCCCTTTTATTTTATTTTCTTTTCTTTTTCACGTGGCTTTTTGTTGCCTTGTGGTTAGTCAGTTCTTTAGAAACTCATAATAATTCGATACATTATCAGAAAAATATGAATAAATAGTCATTAGAAAGAATTTTTCATGTAGAATCTGAATTTGTGGGTTATGAGTCCTTATTCCTATTCTTTTTTTATGTTTATCTTGAATAACATTTTAATTATATAAAATGTTCTAAAATTGATAACTAGTTCATTTTAACCTCAAATTAAATAAATAAATATGTTTTCTTAGTTAGAAAAATATCACCAATTGATTGGCCTAGTTTTCAAACCCAAAATCGAAGTTTTGTCTTGAAGGTATAAAATTAGGGTTTCAACCCTAACATTTCATCAAACCTAATCCTTGTGATAAAATACTTGAATCTAGGGTTTAAGGATCTTGGACATCAATAATTAAAGAAATGACAAATCTAAGATAACTCAAGTGAGGTATGTGCAATCTAACCCTAAGGTTGGGCTTTATTTATCCACACCTAAATTCCCAATGAGGCATGAGCCTATTTCTTTCATTCTTGCAATTCTTCTATAATGTTTCAAGGGTCTTGGACCACACTTGCAATTGTTACTAAATTCCTTATACCTGTCATTGAAATACTTTAGCATGATGATATAATTGACTAATTAACTAATGTAGTGTACATGAGTACAAACCACCCATAGTATTGGGCATGATCCTAGGGAAATGTGACCACTCTCCCCAATTTATAAAATATAAGGGTGTTTGGGAATGTGTTACTCTGCCTCACCCAGAGGTTGAGGTCTGGTAGGTGCCTCAGCCCTATGTTAGTATAATTTAGTCACATTTAATCATGCATGAAATTTGTTATTGTTTAACATGGAAGAAATTTTTACTATTTTATTTGCCTCATATTCTTGACCCTCTTAATATAGTGTATCTTTAATATTTCTTTCTTTAAGCTTATAAGGGTCCTTATATGTTATTGACACATATGTATTTATCTCCTCTTGTTAGGTGACCCCAACCACCCAAGTATAGGATCAAAGTGTGCATTAGGAGCATGGTGAACCAGCCGCAGGCCAGTAAAAGAGTTCATCCTTCTCTCATTAATTGATTGGTTAAGTTAGTTTTTTTGGAGATATCTTGATGTAGTCAGTTTCCCTCTACTTAGGTCTTGTCTTTTATATAAAGCATGTACACCCATATTGGGGTAATTTCAATGTATACTTTATTTAAATTGAATATAGTCAAAATTTATCTTCCGCTTCTATCCAAATTGGATTTTGTTTAGCATTATTTTTAGTAAAGAGGTGATTGATTTCACTTCTTTAGAGTTATTATAAAAAATCAACGTTTTAGATCTATGTCATCGGTTTTTTTACCACAATAGACAACACATCTAGCCTTATCAGCTACATCAAGCCTTATCAGTAAAAAGTTACCTAATAAGGAAGTACAACGTGGGTTTGGTGATAGAACTAACACAACATATCTCATGTGGCATCATTTGTTTTGAAAGAAAGATACTCTGACATTGTTGCCCTATGGTGTCAGTTGTTGTTACCAAAAGCAACAAAAATGCTACCCAACCCGCAACACAACTATACTTCCCGACACAGCTGTGTTGCTCTGCTTTGTGGGTTTTTTAGACTAAAACCAATCAATAGAGGTTGATCGCCAGAAACCAGAGTCACATGGTAATTCCTCATAGCTTCGGTTATTGTTACCAAAATCAATGATAGTTCTTGCCAACCCGCAATATGGTCGTGTTGTTTGGCATGACCATGTTGCTCTGTGTCATCAATATTTTAGACTAAAATAATGACATAGTTTGACTATAGATTTGGTTGACAAATAGGAATCAACGTCACAGAGCAATTCCATGACACTTTATTGTTGTGAGTCATCAGCTGATTTGTCGGTTTCTATTTACAAAGCAATCGATGGTCGCATTATGGCCTCGGTTTGACCATTCCCAAAAAACTAGAAACCTTAGATTTAGTGTTTCCCACTTAAGTGTCAGTAAAAAATTGACATTATAGGGATATTTAAACCGATGCTAAAGGAGGTATTTGTACTAGTATAGCTTCTTGATGACTCTACTACTTTCATTGCTCACTGTGACTCATTTGAAGGCATATGGAGGGAACCTAGGGCATATTTCTCTAAGACTTTTGTCAGTGTAAAACTTATAGCAACAAAAGATTGATATAACTTTGTCAATTTCTAATATCACTCGATGCCTCCTACTAACTAGTATCAACAAAATTCTTGCATATGACCCTCCTTCTACTCTTTTACCAGAGACTATCAGTCATTGCACCATCACATACTACTAAACATGATAAGCTTCTGAGGCTACTCAAGGGAAAGAGGAAAAGTATGTGGTCATTGAAGAACTAAACCCACAACTTGATGTGGCCCAAACACCTGTTGTATGTCATCACAGTAATTCTACAAGAGATGCAACCATACAAATGACAATTGTTGGAAGAACCATGGGAACATATAAGGGGAAAACATTTTTGAATGGATTTTAAATATAATGACCCAAAAGCTAGTTTCTACTGTGAAGAATCCAACACCTTCTCCCAGCATGGTCTAAGTACAAACTATCTTGAATAACCTTTTAACTATGCATTTTTTCTACTCCAAGCCAATATCACACAGCTACTAATAGATATGTCATAGGAGAAAGTATCCAACGACATTACAATCTCTTATGGAAGAACAAAGAGGCAAGACAAACACCTGATGTCTATCATCACATCCCATATCGAGGATGATTATGATGTGACCCAAACATCCGATGCATGTCATCACCCCCCATATCGAGGATGATTGTGATGTGGCCCAAACACCCAATGTATGTCATCACACTCAATATCGAGGATGATTATGATGTGGCCCAAACACTCCATGTATGTCCTCACACCCCATATCGAGGATGCTTATGATGTGGCCCAAACCCCCGATTTATGTCATCCACCCCATATCAAGGATGACTATGATGTGGCCCAAACACCTGATGTATTTCATCACACCATATATCAAGGATGATTATGATGTAGCCCAAACACCCGATGTATTTCATCACACCCCATATCGAGGATGATTATGATGCGGCCCAAACACTCGATGTATTTCATCACACACCCATGATGAGGATGATTATGATGTGGCCCAAACACCCGATGTATGTCATCACACCCCATATCGAGGATGATTATGATGTGGCCCAAACACCTGATGTATGTCATCACACCCCATATCGAGGATGATTATGATCTGGCCCAAACACTCGATGTATGTCATCACACCCCATGTCGAGGATGATTATGATGCGGCCCAAACACCCAATGTATGTCATCACACCCCATGTCGAGGATGATTATGATGTGGCCCAAACAATCGATGTATGTCATCACACCCCATCTCGAGGATGATTATGGTGTGGCCCAAGCACCCGATATATGTCATCACACCCCATATCGAGGATGATTATGATGCGGCCCAAACACCCGATGTATGTCATCGCACCCCATATCGAGGATGATTATGATGCACAACAAACATCTGTTGTATGTCATCACAACCCATATCGAGGATGATTATGATTCAAGACAAACACCCGATGTATGTAATCACGACCCCTATTGAGGATGATTATCATGTGTCCTAAACACCCGATGTATGTCATCACACCCCATATCGCGGTTGATTATGATGTGGCCCCAACACTAAATGTATGTCATCATACCCCATATCGAGGATGATTATGATGTGGCCCAAACACCTGATGTATGTTCTCACACCTCATATCGAGGATGATTATGATGCATGACAAACACCCGATGTATGTCATCACACCCATATCGATAATGATTATGATTTGGCCCAAAAACCCGATGTATGTCATCACACCCCATATCGAGGACGATTATGATGTGGCCCAAATAACCGATGTATGTCATCACACCCCATATCGAGGAGGATTATGATGTAGCCCAAACACCGGATGTATGTCATCACACCCCATATCGAGGATGATTATGATGTGGCCCAAACACCTGATGTATGTCATCACACCCCATATCGAGGATCAATACGATGTGGCCCAAACACACGATGTATGTCATCACACCCCATATCGAGGATGATTATGATGTAGCCCAAACACCCGATGTATGTCATCACACCCCATATCAAGGATGATTATGATGTGGCCCAAACACCCGATGTATGTCATCACACCCTATATCGAGGATGATTATGATGCATGATAAACACCTGATGTACGCCATCACACCCCATATTGAGGATGATTATGATGCACGACAAACACCCGATGTACGTCATCACACCCCATATCGGGGATGATTATGATGCATGACAAATACCCGATGTACGTCATCACACCCCATATCGGGGATGATTATGATGCACGACAAACACCCAATGTATGTCATCACATCCCATATCAAGGATGATTATGATGCACGTCAAACACCGAATGTATGTCATCACACCCCATATCGAGGATGATTATGATGTGGGCCAAACACCCGATGTATGTCATCACACCCCATATCAAGGATGATTGTGATGCACGACAAACACCCGATGTATGTCATCACAACCCATATTGAGGATAATTATGACATGTCTCATCACATGTTTGGCCTAAAAGTTGATCTATTATTTGTTCTTCTTGTCCATTGCAGACACCTTCATCTTTTGTTGGGAAACCCACAAGGTTTTATTTTATTTTTGTGAAACTGTGTGGTACCTTAATCTCCAATCCCTTTCCGATATTCCTACGTGTTCCATATCACTGTTGGATGATGAGCCAATAGTCCTTTTAGTCCACCCTATCCCTAGGCGAGAGCTAGATGGCACTTGGAAGTGGTGGCCCAACATACCTCTTTCTAGCTTAATGATGGGGTTGTGCGGACAAGGGCCTATGGATCCCTTCGATTTGTCTTCCTTCACCTAGGGAATGAGGTTTCTCCTAGACATCGACGGAAATACACGTGTGGAGATCATATATATGCTCCTCTCGATCAAGGAGGTTGGGGAATCATCAACATTGAAACTCACTCACTCTGCCTTATAGCAAAAATCATTGATAGTTTGCTCCAAAACAAACAAAAAATCTGGACCCAACTCATCATATACAAATATTACCAATTTTCTCCACCATGGCACCAAATCCCTAAGAAACCAGCCTCCCCTCTTTGAAAATTCATCAACAAAAACATACACACGATAACACAAATCATTAACACTCCCCCTCACTCGCACAAAAATATCTCCTTTTGGTTTGATCCTTGGTTCGAAAACAACTCTGTCATAAATCTTCGACCAAATTGGACTATTCCAAATAAACTCATCAACATAAAGATTGACAAAGCTCTACCTCTTATCACCAGCAATAGATCAAATTCCCTTAAAAGATGCATTCTTTCTCAGATCAGTCAAAACGAATTCAGACATCTAACTCTCTCCCTGGAAAATAACACCTCAAATACTATCACTTGGAAATGGGGCAGAAAATATTCGGTTAAACTTGCCTACACCTACCTCTCCTACAGAGGTCTTTCCCCATCATCATCAAAGATATGGAAACAGATATGGCCTCAAAAATACAAAACATTCCTTTGGCTTCTGCTACATAACAAACTTCTCCCAGGTGAAAATATTACAAAAAAGGGTTTCATTGGCCCTTTCAGATGCTCACTTTGTGAAAATAACAGTGACTCGGTTGACCACATCTTCTTCAAGTGCATTTTCTCTCAAAATATCTTCTCACATTTTTCAAGAAACTGCCTTCCTGACCTCAAGGAAACCACTTTTCCCTTACAAACAACACCAAATATACTTTACAAAAATTTCAAAAGCAGTGATTTATTCACCACAATCAGTTGGAATCTATGGAAAGAAAGATACAATAGAATTTTCAACAACAAAAAGAATCTGGCCAAAAATATTATATCACAAATAGATGCAGATCTTTACATTCTAACAAAATACAGGTAACCTAGCAGATGGGGGACAGGACGAATCCGAGGAAGGTGAATCTAAAGCGGCTTTTCTGTGTGATCTCAAAGCCATGGTTGACGATGAGATTGGTGTCAGTTTGGTTCAGCAACAACTGTGATTCCACTTTCAGGCAGATGTCCTTTTTAACAACTAGGGTTCATCATCTTCATAACATCTAGAGGCTTGTTATGGGGTGCCTCCCCCACATTACCAAAACATTGCTTTTTCATTTTGATCTGCATGCATTTTTAGTTATTAAACTTTCTGATACATTTCCAACATTCTGTAAGTTTTTCACATAAGCAAGTTTTGCTTGCTTGATGTGCTATCAATATATGACATAACCTTTCCTCAAAAAAAAAAAATATATATATATATATATATATATATATGCACACGCAAAGCCTTGCATCTTTGTACGTGGTGAATATACATTAGTGGGTGGAATAATAAAATATTCCTCTGATTTGGATAAGATGAAGCCAGCTGATTAATGAGAGAAAAAGGTTTCCCAAAAGCAAACATCATTAAGATAAGCATAGCATCGACAGTTTTCTCCGGTATTCAAACAAGGCTGCAAGTGATCAGGAGGCCCTCAGGTGCAAACAAGGCTACAAGTGAGCAGGCCCTCAGGTTAAAAAAGGGCATAAACGACTGTTTGTTTAACAATTTGGGACGAGGATCGTTTGGTGTGGAACGACACAGGCGGAGTGCGAAAAAGTGGTCAAGAAGATAATAAAGTTAACGAAAATGATCTGGTCATGCGCAACACCCTCACACGCGGGTGCTACGCGCAGGCTAGTTGGGTGGGTGGGTGGGTGGTTATGTGGAGGGGGGGAGGGTATGACATGGCATGTTTTAATTGGATGGGTAGGTTGAAGTTGGGTAATTAATAAATAAACTTGTTTTGTTTATAACTTTTGAATCGTGATGAATTTTTTGACGAAACAAAAATCATTGGATTTGTTATGAAAAATACATTCTAAAAGGAATAATATTGATACATTTTTATCAAAAAAGTATAAAAGTGATATGAATAGGTGATATGATGAGAGAGAAAATTATTTTGTTTATAATTTCTAAACTGTGATAAATTTTTAAATGAAATAAAAATCATTAAATTTGTGATATAATATATATTCAAACAAGAGTAATGTTGATATACAAATCACTGAAAACGTAAAAAAGACTAAATAGTACCCAAAAATGGTTAAAATTTTTGAGTGTCAAACAAGTTTATTTGGGCGTCATTACGTTATTTTTATTATCAATACCTTATTTTAGCGTCATCTATATACTCATGGGTGTCAATGAACCATTGTAGACGTCAGTTAATCATTTTTGGGTGTCAATTCGCCATTTTTATATTTTTGGGTGTCAATGAAATATTTTAGACGTCAATTAACTATTATTAGGTGTCAATAGTCATTTATTGGCGTCTTTATACTTTTGGGTGTCAATGGACTATTTTGGACATCAATTAACCATCTTTGAGTGTCAATTAGGTATTTTTGGGTGCCATTAAGTTGTTGTTGGGTGTAAGCACCCTTATACCCTATTTAACGTATAAAATCATATTTAGGTACCATTAAGTTGTTCTTGGGTGTCAAACAGACTTATTTTGGCATCATTATGTTGGTTTGGTTGTCAATACCTTATTTGAGCATCATCTTTATATTTCTGGGATCAATAAACTATTTTGGGCGTCAATTAATCATTTTTTAGTGTCAATAGCCATTTATGAGTGTCATTACGTCTAAAAATGGCTAAATAGTGCCCAAAAATGACAAAATAGTATCCAAAATTTTTTGAATGTCAATACCTTAGTTGGCTGTCATCTTTATAGTTTTGGTTATCAATGAACCATTTTGGGTGTCAATTAACCATTTTTAGGTGTCATAATAGTATCCAAAACCCCAACTAACCTGCTACAAGCCATTCACCGTCATGAGTGGCTAGTCATATATATATAATAGTGTGTTATTCACCTTCCACTTTACATCTATCCACCTTCTTCCATCTCCATCTCGATGTCTCTTCATCCTTATAAATCCGCCATGCCATTCACCGTCATGAGTGGCTAGTCATCTAACTTGGATTAGTCTCTCCCAACATGTAAATACTTACTTATATTGAATATATGCTCTTAGTAATGTTTATCTCCATACTCTTATTCTTGATGCTTCACTTACATGATTAGCTACCATATTTTGTTGTTTGATTGTCAATGCCTCAAGAGAGTGGTTTTAACATGTATCTAAGTGCTATGGATTTCCATGTATGCATGAGAACGTTGGAATGTGTGAGCTAATAATCATATGGTTGCACTTGTTTGTCGTCTCCAGAGAGAGCGACATCCTTACAATCTAGATCTATCCTAAGCTTGAGAGATGAAAGAATAGATACTTATGATCATTTCTTGTAAACTTGCTAAGGGTATACAATAGATGTGAGTGTTGCATATTTGTGTGAGATCTTAGATGGTGAAACCCAATCCAAGTTTCCCATCCATCTTGTCTTAACTCGTTGATCTATCTTTGTTTCAATTTGTTTGATCTTCTATTTTATTTTCCTTTTTGCTATTCTACCTCATTAAGTGTTAACTTTCTTTAAAGAACATTTATCTTCCTTTTATCATTGGTGTAACTAAGCCAAGACTAGAGGATTTTAAAAGAAACCACCCTTGTCGTTGTGTCCAACCCCAGTTTACTACATTGCCCCCATTATTATTATTGTGGTTGTCTAAGTATCAGGTTATAAAATTAAAATCTGATTACTCTAGATCAAATCCTTTTAGACACACAACTTGAGGCAGATCAACTTTTGGTGTCATTGTCGGGGACAAGGAAACTGAACTATTATGAACCAAGGTCCTACTTAGCATACGTCAATTCCTTAAGTCTAGAAATAGACTTCACTACAAATATCAGACTCGATAGCTCTTACTATCCTAAATATTTTATGTCACACATCCAATATCTAACTCGAATGTGCGACTTATTTCAAGAGGTTAAAGTAAATCAGACCACAGTCACCACCAACTACAAGGATCATGCCTCCTTGTAGGCCACCAGTTAACCCCATGCCAAGGGTGGAAGAGGTCCATGAGGAATGTAATGAAGATCATGATGAAAAGCACCACAAGAGAAGTGGAAGAAGACTGCCATGAAATTAAGGATGTCCCACCTAGTGGTGCTAGAAGAAATAGAAATAATGAAGACCATTGTAATAACAAAGATGATGATGAAGGGCCCTCTCTTTGTGAGCTAACTGCTACAAGGTCAAATGAGTCCAGATGCCCAGTCATCACCCCCCACTTCCCCACTTCAATGTTGCTAACTTTGAACTCAAGCCATCCATCATTAACATGATTCAACAAAAGATAGGAAGGAACAACATTAACAAGGACAACACTCCAACTACTCGCTAGCCCACACCTATGGAACATCAACCGTCCTCTCCATCTGCAGGCTTCGACACTTCGATCTCACGAAGCCTCTCACGACACCATCGAGGCAGACAGC
Source organism: Alisma plantago-aquatica (assembly GCA_963693085.1). Taxonomy (NCBI): domain Eukaryota; kingdom Viridiplantae; phylum Streptophyta; class Magnoliopsida; order Alismatales; family Alismataceae; genus Alisma; species Alisma plantago-aquatica. The sequence goes on along the minus strand of OY856414.1, from coordinate 929,432,884 downwards.
TAGAGCTGCTACAAGCCTGATCAGGTGAGCTTTTGATCTAGGGTTTCTACTCATGTGAGCTCTTCTAGAGGTTTTTACTCCAAACTAGTGCTGCAACATCTCTGATTTTGCGGTCGTACCACTCATCTAGACTCCCACACCTACATCATTCAGAATCGATCGCCCCCCTTTTCAAGTTACCCTACTCCTTCTCCAGCGAGACACTCTACACCTTTCTTCGTGTTCTCATCCAGTTTCGATCCCCTCCTTTTTATGGGAGCCCCCTAGCTGGTCCTGCTCCCTGCATGCACGGCTTGATCCATCTCTCCTCTAGCGTGACCTTCTCTACCTTTAGTGATCACTCTCTGTGACATCTTTACCATCGCTGGTAAACCTAGACTTTATCGCTGCCCCTTTATTGTCCTCTAGCCACCCTCCCAACCTATATCTCTTAGATACTTCAATATGAGGACTTGAGGTACCATCTCTGCATCTATAAGCACCAACAAGAGGATAAAAGGCAAGAAAATGATCTCAACCTTTTCAATAGTGCTATGCTTTATAAGAAAATACTAACCCCTACTAGATCAGACCATCTCTCGCCTGCATTACCAAATATGGCTTCAAGCTTCCCATTCATGGATTACAACCTATCTAACCCCTTATACCTCACTAGCATACCCCTCTAAAAAGCATGGAAATACCACAAATTCGACATATCACCTGGTCCTAATACTATCCTCGTCAGAAACAAATCCTTTCTAGTGACCATTAAACTCTTCGGCAAATTAGAACTCTACATCACCAAAGGTTGGGCAAGCATGATTGCTGAGTTGAAGCTCAAACACGAGTGGACCATCTTCATTAAACCCTTAGCGCACAAAACCCTTACTGTTTGGGTAAATAATTTCAACAACAAAACCCCCCAAGAGCTTTACCCACTACTACATAAATGCCTTTTAGCGTCGGTTATTTAAGCTCTTTAGTGTTGGTTTCAAAGAGACACCCAAGTGGGCGCCGCTAAAGGGGGACACCTTCGGCGTCAGATCCCAACCGACGCCAAAACATTTTTCGCCACCGAAAATGTGCCAGCAAAGGGACTATATGTGTCAGTTGTTTAGTCAAAACTGACGCCCAAACTCTTCCTGCCACCGAAAACGCACCAGCAAAGGGACTATAGGCGTCAGTTGTTTACTAAACAACCACCGCCAAAACTCTTCCCGCCACCAAAACACACCAGAAAAGGGATTATAGGCACCAGTTTTGTGATAATAACCGACGCCCTATCCCCTGCCTGTCACCACGGCCGTGCTTCCCAGTACGGCCGTGGTACCTGGTCACATAGACATCAGTTTTGAGTGGAAAACCACCGCCGTATAACATAGGTATCAGTTTTGTTCAAATAACCGACGCCTATGTTTGGATTTTTTTTTCTGTCAGTCTACAGACCTGCTGTGGCTGGTCGCAGGATGAGAAACCTGCACTTTAGTTATGAACTGCAGGTTTTATGACATCCATTGATATCAGCCAACAACAGGCCACAAACCTACAAAATTAACATGATGGACAATATTATATATATATATATATATATATATATGATTCATACTCATGTATCAGAACATTTAATTCATATTATTTTTTTTATCACACACATGTAGAAACCAGTATAGCACCCTGCAGTTCCATTTATTTCATCTTTTTTCACATTCAAACACATGTAGAAACATTCATGTATTGGTGATTTTCACACACATATGACAATTCACAAAAATTCATTCACATTCACACAAAATTAATTATGAGAACAAAGTTATTCTTTATTCATCATCGTCATCATTGTCGTCAAAATCATATTGAAAAATTCCCACTCTTTGCAGGGCTTTTGCCCAATCTTCTCTCACAACATCTAATTCATCTCTCGTATAGGAAGCATGTACATCGAAACACTTTGCACCTATGTTGAAGTCCTCAGTTTTAAAGACCTACAAAGAGAATGACATACATACATAATTATAATAATATATAATAAGATTCATATATTTCATATTATCTAACGAGACTATGTATAATACATGTTGTACGTTATCGATTTCCAATACGACATGTTTGATGATTAGGTCCATAAATCGTATCACATAGTAGGCACATGCTCAACCGTTGTCTTGTGTAGCACACTATAAATTGAAACATACAAAATATTCAAAAATACAAATAAGCACAGTTCACATAAATAATATATACATTGGAATCATGAAATTACTTTCACATTCTCCCAAATGAGTGCCAGATTTTTTTTCCTGGGGACCTTTCCTCCAGCTTTTTTATACTCTTGTAAAGCCCAATATATGTTAATGTAACACATTAAATTGCATAAGTAAATAGTAATGCAGTAACAAATGTTAACAAATATAAAAACATAAAATATTTCTCACGAGAATAATGACCTTTTAATTGCATGTCCATATAATACATCCAACTCACTCCCCGCAGGATCTAGATAATAGACGGTGAATGTCTTGGGGACAATAACTAATAACTCCCAATGCTTAGAACTATTGGTAAGAAAGTAGAAAACTAATAACTCAATATCCACAATAAAAATGTAATTTACTTAAGTCCAAATTACAAGCAAAGTAAACTTACTCGACATTGAATGGAGCTATTATCACCATCTTATTATTTTTACCAAAATATTCAAAAGCATCACATGAAGTAAGTGAAGAAGGGTCTGTAACTATAAGACTAATCAAAGATGGAACCAAAAATCCCACATGGGAAAACCTAAAATCTGTACATGTCTTGTATAAGTGGCTGCAAAACATGTATTACGTATGCATTAATATATAAGAAACCAGAATGCCGTATATAAAACAAGGTATATGGATGTATAAACCAGATTGTTGTATGCATTAATCTCACCATATCCACAGCTCTATCATAGATGTGTTCAACCATTCATAACTAAACAACTCCAAAATATCTTGTATAAATATGTTGTTTCCGAATGTTTGACCTACATAAATACGTATCCAAAACTTATATTACGTATGCATTAATATGTATGCTAAACTTGTATAAATAGATTGTTATCGTATGATTTGCCTGCAACATTGTCTGGAATAGTAACATTTATAGGGCAATTTGGATTATGTTCGCCGATCCATACTGCCACACTCCTACAATTAGGACCTATCGAGGCGTGTAAGTTCCCTGGATGCCAACTTGGTAGTCGAGGAGGTGGAGGCCGAGATGTAGCGGGTCTCATCTTTTTGACCTGTATATATAATTTCATATCAATTGACTCATATATATACACACTAACAAATTAAAGTAATGAAAATTTATCATACAATATCAGTATAGAGGACATCCGCTTCGGGCCACAGTATCACTCCGCCTACTGCCTCACCAAGTGTTTCAGCATCTGTGTGTGCATGAGGCAATGCAAGATTCGTCCAGCCAGCGAGTATATGTATGGGGCTCACACGTACCATGCCATCTGGTACTGGACTCCCATGAAACATGCACCCTTTAAGGGGTGGGTAAGCCGATGCATCTGCAACGATATATCCTTCACTTTGTAGTCAGCATGGCTTCAACCCCTACAAATTTATGTAAAGAATGTTATATGCATATATACACAAACATATCATCTTGAACAGACTAGCTATTATATATGCCATAAAAATACTTACAGAGGACGTGCTACGTGGGTCTATAGGATTACTCCCAACTTCTACAGTACGAGGAGTAGGAGAAGAGAGGTTTTCCACAAGTACTTTCTGAGTGGCAGTCTGAGACGTCTGCCACTTGTGAAATGCTTCCTAGAGTCTTTTATCAACTACTTCCTCGACTCTCCTATCAATTAAGGAATCTACCTATACATGGATAAAAGAAATGCTAGTTTCTGATTATTAAATTCCCTTTCGCAATAACGTTCTAAAATAAGAATAAGTTACCTCAGCTTGTGAAAGTCCCGCTTTTGGGACAGGTTTATGCTGGGATGGCCCAAACAATGCTTTGATGCCCACACCAGCGCCTGCACCCCTTACACGTCCAGGATGCTCTGGGTTACCCAGAGCAACTGTCAGTTCATCCCTTGTGCCCTGAGGGATGAACTTGCCTTCCTTCCTCTGCTCATGCAGCTCCCGCTAAGCACCATCAACAAAAATTTGTAAGTAAACATAACAATAATCAATATCGATATATTGCTTTAAGAGTTTGATTTTTACCATTTTTGCAGTTGCCTCAGCGGTTGCGGGCTTCGGTATCTCTCCCTTCTTGTTTTGCCTCCCAGCTATTGAACGCCTGCATATCCTCTTGAACCCATTGTGTGGTCGTGCACATTCAGTGCACACCTTGCTCGTTGAGCATCGATGATAGCCTAGTTAGTTAGTACATTGATTTGGTTAGTAACACTAAAGGTTAATCTTGAATAGGTGAATACATAAAAATGTATATTAATTAAATTGGGAGTGGCGCTTAATACCTTGAATTCATCTGTTTTTCTTTGGGTAACAAACTCCTCCCATTATTTGGGGTCCAAGTAGTTCCATTGCTGTGTGGCTTCCTTCTTCCTATATTTATTTTTCAAAGAGAATACAAACAAAAATTATTAGTGTAGAGTTAGTGAAATACTGATCAATGTCTAGAATTGGAATCAATCAAGAACCTATTCTCATCATCGCGTATGTAATCTCAGGTGAGATTGGTCATGTAGTTCCTTAGGACCCTCCCACAACGTTGCATCACACATTTACGATGCAACTTTTCATCCAGTTCAAATATGCTCTACAAATTAAATAGAATTGCTATTAACTAGTATCCTAAAAATTAGTTATCTACACAAATAGAATTACAAATAATAATAACTCACGCATAGTTCCTTCCATATGTGGTCTTTCTTCCCCTTAGGAACTTTATGCCATGATTCTAGGATAGGACTGCAATGGCTGCGATTAAGAACCCCAAGATATGAAACAAATGAGTTGCGGTTCACACCATATGGATTTCCTACCTGATCGAAATCCACAACCAATTTGGGTCCATTTCCCCTTTGCTGTATTAACTTGTTCATCATTGTGATGCCCCTCACTTTCTCAATTTTCTTTTGCTGCTCATCAAATGTTGTAGTTTCTTCAGGGGGTACATCACCAACCTAAAATTTGATAACAAACACACTTACATAATATACTTATAAATGAACATATAGATAGAAACCTCAGGGATATATTCTTAAAACTTACATTGTCAGGCGGTGCAAGCACGTCCTCACCTTCATAGTGATCATTAGCACGGTCCTCAGCCATATGAAAGTTCACATTGTAAAGTTCACATTCACATTGTAAAGTAATTTGCATTGTAAAGTCCACATTCACATTGTAAAGTTCACATTCAGAAAAATAAAACATAATAAAAATATAAACATCCATGCCTCTAATATTGTGATCTTTTATCAATTAACAATCCTTTGTTATGATCCCCGCGAACATACAAGTCATTGTGATCCCCAACTTCAATGTTTGGTGGTGTTGGCAACCCAACTGAGAATGGACTGGAGTCATCATACTTATCATAATAAATGTGTACCACCTATCCCATTCTTTAACACTTAATCTAACTAATATGTGTATAATGTGTATTGGGTTTTCAAGAAAATTTCAGTAGCATTTCCCTGTTGTTCTCCAAGTACATATGTACTTAGAGAACAAATGGGGAAATGCTACCGAAATTTCTTTGAAAACCCAATACACATTATACACTTACATCCCAAGTGAGATTAGGTGTTCAAGAACAGTCCCAAACCGGGGACTATCCAAGATTTACTCCTAATGAGTAAATCTTGGACGAGTTTCTAGGCCAACAAAATCATATCATTAAGAGCATGGTTTCATGTAAGGTCATCATAGGTCATAATAATCCACTAGAATGAGCAAAAAAGGTCTCATGGTGTTAAAATAGCATAAGAGTATTAGATCTTGATTCTAGAGTATACAAGACATAATAGTGACTACTGATTTTGTGGGGTGATATCATTTCATAGGATTTTTAGATTCAAATTTAACAAGTGTACAAGTTGCATCATTTTAATACTCTAAAGGTGACTAGTGGGTCATAGCACATAAAAGATGGCATTACAAGGAAAGTAAGCAAGCTAGATCAATTAATACTCATCTCAAGGGAACATTAGTTACTGAGGGGACCAGGAAAGAGTGCTTTTAATCATTAGGATCATACAAGTAGCAATGTTGGTTAAGTCTATGTGATTAAAGATCAAGCAGTGTAATAAAATAGGGTTTTGGGGGATGTTAATTACCTCTGTTTGAGCCCAGTCAGGCGTTAGTAGGGAGAGAGGGTGAGTCGAAGGGTAGGCGAGTAGGCAGGCAAGCAGGAAGGTGAGCAGGCGACGGGTAGGGAGACGGCGGGTAGCAGTAGATGATCAATTAATTCCTAAAACAATACATAAATAAATACAAATAGTAGATAAATAAATACAGATCAATTGATAAATAAAGTAATATACAGAAGTAGCCCATATATGATATATATACACTAGTGGTACATACTACATAGTATATGAATATATAGTAGCAGGCAGTACATGATATATGTAATACATTATGCTTTAGAGGTACATGCTACATATTATAGAATATGCATTATACAGTAGTAGGTAGTACATGATATGTACATTATACCGTTATATGTATTGCAAACTACAAAGTACATCTACATATATAATACATTAGTTGAACGCATAACAATACAAGAAAAACTAAGGTATGAATGTATGTATAGGTACAAGTATAATGTATCAGTATATATTAGTGGTTGAGTTCATAGCAGAGCAGCAATGTATGTACAAATGATAAATATGTAATGTAGGTGCAACAGTTCATACATAAAGATGCAAATGGGTGCAACAGTACATACATACAGAGCTTATACGAAGTAGGAACGATTTTGATGCATGTACAACTCAATTAAAAATGAGAAGAGGAGGAAGAAGAAGGAAGAGGAGTAGGGGGCTAGGAGCAGGAGAAAGGAGCAAGACGGAGAAACCCTATTGTCTAAGAAGGAAGAGGAGGAAGAAGGGTACCAGGTGCAGTGATCTGGTGGCCAGAGCCGCAAGCTGGAGAGAGGGCGGCGGTGGTGAGCGGGCGGGGATAATGAGCGGGTGACCAGGCTGGAGGCGGTGAGTGGGCGACCAGGAGCAGAGCGTCAGCCGGCGAGGTGAGAGCAACGACAGTGAGGAGAGGAGCGTCGGTGGTGAGCAGGCGACCAGGAGAGGAGCGTCGACAGTGGTGGCACGGGGGAGCAGCGGAGGCGGCGCAGGGTCAACGACCGCTAGGGCAACGACGGCGAGAGCAACGACGGCGGGGAGCGCACCAGCAATCGCCAGACCTAGTAGGTTCGCAATGAAATAGAGATAATGGGGAAAAGTTCTCTGTTTCACGGGGCTATTAACTACTCAATAGGCATCGGTTAGTCAAAATTCCGACACATAAAACTAAAAGTGTCGGTTCTACAAACACACCGACACCTATTCTCAATCATAGTTGTCGGTGTTTACTAGAAAAAAAATCGACGTCTATCTACATATGTCGATTAAAAAAATTGTTCTCAATTTATGACCATAGTCGTCGGTTTCTTTCTAAAACCGACGCTCAAAGAGTGTAAAAAATTTCCCAAAAACAACACGGGATAACCCATAAGCGTCGGTGACTATAGTAACACCGACGACCAAAATGTGCCCAATTTTTGACTCGCGAATAACCTTTCATCGTCAGTTTAGTAGTTAATAACCGACACTATATGTTAAATTTTGGAGGTAATTTTTTAGAGGAAATTTTGGATTTGGCGGTTAATTTTAGGCGTCGATTTATTATTAGGGAACTGACACTGAATAAAAGTGATACCCGTGTCTGGTCGCCCTTCACAGATAGATGTCGGTTTTGTAGTTAAACCGACACTGTACGTTTTAGGTGTCGATGTATTTATATAACCGACACCTTTAAAAGTGACATTATAAGCCATTTCTGTAATAGTGACCCTCTTTTCTTCAGCAAGGAAGAAGGCATCTCCTCTTCTACTTCTAGCTCAACTGATCATCTCTTCATGAGGAAAGAACACTGACGTAGATTTACTGTGCGCAGAAACGCAAGTGAACGCGTTGAAGTAATACAGGCCTTTGTGAGGCCCGAGTCGAACTCAGGGATACGTGAAATTGTCAGAGACTCTTACTAACTGCTTACGATCAGCTAGACCGATTATAAATTTGAGAGTTATTGAAATTAAAAGAAAATAAAAATAAAACAAAACAAGGCAATCAATTAAATGTTTGGTTTAATCAATTCAAATGGCATCTTTAGGATTGCGGTTTCACCGTGGGTTTTCATTGTATTAAATTTTATATAGTTACTCAATTTTATCTCTCTATCCGGGTAGTGGCCTGAAATCAGAATTGCCCACTGTCGTGGTACAATTCACTACCTATGTCTAGGTCGGTTCCACCATCATAGTAACCTATACCCTAAACTAGGTTCATTATAAATGACCTCTCGGTATCCACCATTAATCTTACACCGCCTTGTTCAAGGGATTTTTCAATTAATGTAAATTCCGTCTCTTTTCAACCGTTAATTCTTCTTTCAAAGCAATTAAGGGCATTAGGTTATTATTATTGTGATCAAGCATAACAATATATTGGAGAACATGAAATTATACCACGGATTTAAGAGATAAGATATGGATTACTACTATAAAATCATCATACAATGAATCCACGGGCTACTCCCAGTCCTAAAGATAAAGGGGATTAGCCCCGCATGTTCATCTCAGAGTACAATGTGGAGGAGAAAAAGGGAAACATGAAGAAAAACGTGATTGAGTGATTAAACCCCTAAACGGAGAAAGTCCAATCGATCCTTGGCATGGAATCTGCATTCTGCCGCCTTTCGGTGGTGGAATTCGTCTTCTTCAGCGTCCGGATCCGCTGGGGCGTGCTCTCGTGCTCCGTTCTTCTCTCCTTTGCTCTCCGGGATGTGTGCAACAAATAATGACGTGACTCCCCAGTCAAGGGCACTGTCATTAGGTATATCTCCCAAATTAGGTCGCCAATTAACCACGGCCATCCGATTAAGATCAATATGAAACAAACTCATATCTGACGGTGTCTATACCATCGACGCGGGTTGATGGTATCGACCTAGCGTGATTGCGGCAGTCCTTTTCGTTCATCTGAGCGCCTGATGTCGTCTCGATACCATCGACACGGGTCGATGGTATCGACGAACCTGTAGCGACAGTTTTGTCGTTTTGTGTCGCTGTAGCTCCACCAGTCGATAGTATCAACATTTTGGTCGATAGTATCGACACACTTCTCACCAGCAACCTGATGGTGTCTCGATACCATTGACATCCCTGTCGATAGTATCGACTTTCTTCTGGTCCTTGCGGCTGGCAGCCTGTGGTCCGATCGATGGTATCGACCACCGTCGATGGTATCGACGACAGCAGATACTTGTTTTTCCTGAAATTAACACACGGAACCACATAAATTCACACAAAATATATTCTTTCGATAATTAATACTAAAAATGCCTAAATAAAGGGAATTTGACATAAAGAAGTAGCACAGACCAAAATGAATGAATTATGCAACATTAACCATGAAAATGACTAATAAATGCATAAAACACATATCAAACAAGTCTATAAATGTGACTCAAAATCATCGCATCAAACACCCCTAAGCTTGAACATTGCTCTCCCTCGAGCAACTAATCCTTAGAATAGAATTGCCAGAGTCAACTAAAGAACAAAGCATCACAAAAGACGTCCCATATGACTCCCACCGGACATTCGCATACCGGCCCTCGCTAACCACAAAATGATAATTACCCTAAAGGTGACAATAATCATCCACAAAAGATATTAACCTTAAACTGATGAACACTATCACATAAGGCAGTTAACATAATAAAATTCGCCGGTCCAGTCTTAGTGCATCTTGTGATCTTCTATACTACGTTGCTCGTCCTGACTACCATCTACATGGAAGCAGTTCTCCTGATATTCATTAGTGAGGAGAAATTCACGGTGACCTACCAATTCGAGCAACGGGTGGATGAAATAGGTGGCTCATGGAAAAAGTAGAAGTATTATATGATTTCAACATGCATAAAACAAAAATGTCCTAAATGATGCAAATGCACATGAACAATGCCCTAATGCCTAAGATTAGGTGGAATGATGCATGCACTAACCATCCGTCTCAAAATGAGATGGATATCTAATTAAGCTACATCATGTACTCACTTATCTTGAAATACAGGTGACATTATGTTCCTTTCTCCTTCTTATTCTTGTTGCTTCTGAATAACTTTTTTTTTTAATTTTAGATTTTTTTCTTTTTCTTTTTTTTTCAAACCCTTATATCCATAATTGACAAAGAATACTTATTGGGCTTATTTTTCCTGCATAGCTCAACAATTGGCACTATTTGGAAGGTATGGAACAATTGGATTCACCATTAAAGAATAAATAAGGTACATGACATACTTTATGCATAAAAGTTATGAATGCAACTACATGACATGCACCTAAGGGTAATGTCCATGTATACCTATTCTAATCTTTTTACTTTTTTTTCTCCATGCAAACATAAGAAAAATTGCAATGCAAGTCCTATCTACATGCCATGCAATCAAAAAGAGTTAAAACCGTACTTTACTTCCAAATCTTGGGTGGATTGTGAAAATAATGAGGTGGACAGATCACAAGACTAGTTGACTGAACCTTAGAAAGATATTATGTGTCCCTCCTTACTGACCTGTGTAGTAGTTAAGAGGTTTTTTCTCTCTTACTTAAAATTAAAGTCTCATTATCATTTGGTCAGTTTAGGCTCAAGCAACCATTTCTGTCCACTTTCATGAATCATTAGGAATATACAGTTGTGATTTTCTATTTGAAAGTTGACAAAACCAATCATTTTCTAAGTTAAGTGATCAAGGTTAAACAACACTCAAGCTTGAGAACACTCAAATTTTTTTTTAGTTTCCCTCAATTCCCCATGCACATGCAACTGAGATGACTCAACATTAACGACATCCACGATTACACTAGATAGATTGTGGATCCTAAAACAAACTAAGATTATAGAAAGTAAATAATAGGAAACAAAAGCAATAAAACTAAAAACAGAGAAAATGAAAGATAGAACTGTTCCAACACACCCCCCTAAGCTTGAATTCAACTATAGCCTCATAGTCAAAAACAAACTCAAAGGTTGGAACAGTGATACCGGTTTACTCTTGTGGTGGAGGCGGGTACTGTGGAGTCGCAGGGTCCCAAGAAGGATACTCCCCCTGAAAGCTTGGATCAAACTGGGCCTTGGGTAGAGGTTGTGGATAGCCTCCAAAGTAATTTTAGCTCCAATAGTGGTCATAGAAGGGCTCCTGCTGCATCTCCATCTATTGCAACCGATCATGTATCTGTTGTTGAGGAGAAGACGCTTGTTCTCGAACATCGCCCTTTGGTTGTCCAGTATCCGGTTCGTAGTGTCGTGAATACCGGTATACATTTCCATGTGTTGTTGCTGTGTCTGCTGGATGTCTTGCAGCATAGTGTACATGCCCTGCATAGAATAGGCATCCTCACTTGGCTGCGAGGGCGGCGGTGGTGGTGGAGTAGGTTGTGATGATGAAGATGCACCCGGATGCATCCGAGGATGCTTCCGTGGTGCCACTCGTGCCCGAAGAGGTGTGAAAGCCTCCTCTTCCTCAGCAGCCTCATCGTCATTTTCTTCATCGCCGCCGTCGTTGCCGCCTTCTTCATCGGAGTCGGTGATGGCTATGATTGGCCATCGGAAGTGTAGTGCCCTGTCGATGTTGAAGACCGGATCGGGCAGCGAGCACTCCTGGTAGGCGTGGTTGACGTGTCAATGTGCATACGCCAAACCATATCGAAGAAGAATAAGATTGGACCGGTGTAGATGTTGCAAGTTCACCTTGCTCCTAGTAGATAGAGGAGTGAGGGTTTGGAAATTCAAACCAAGGTATGACACCAGCTTGGTGATGAGTCCGCCGAAGTGAATCGGTGCTTTCCTCGTACTCCTCTTTACAGCCAATACTCTCTGCAGAAAGAATGCACCCCAATTGCACTCTTGACATTTCAGGAGCTTATACAGAAAGAATAAGTCCGTCTCCTGAAACTTGTTGAGGGCCAAGTCACCCCAAGCAAATAACGTCGAACTGAGCATCTAGTGTAGAATCCGGACAAAAGGGTGCTCGAAATCGGCTACCGCAGCATTATGGTAGCTGACAGACTTCCCCGACGGCACCGTAACCAGCTTGGTGAAGATGACGTCATAATCGGTGCGGTTGTCCGGGCATCGGTAGTCGTGTTGCGAGTGGTTCTAGTTGAAGATTTTGTTGAATTGCCGAAGTGTGATGTTGTAGTCGTTGTTGTATAACCGGAACGACACCCGACCTTTGAGCCACTCGCGTTCGGTGGCTATTTCGTCGTTAGGCACGACGCAGACGTCCAGAGACGCCATGAACTCAGCGACCAACTCCTTGTAGGTAGGCCACTCGCCGAAGAATGACTGGCCATCAACATGGTACTCGAGCTCGTCAGGTCTTCGGCTCATGTGGTGCGCCTGTCCCTTCAAGACATAGGTAAGGTTCACTTCAAACCCGAGGTTGCAGATTGTATCCCGATCAACATATCGGGTCAGCTCTATCTTCCTCTTCAAGATCTCCTCGTAGATCTTCTTGATCTCCGCGGATGGATGAACAAGCCGTGGGCGTGCGATGGATCCCGTCGGAGGTGGCACAAACTTTGGGTTGTCCATCGGATTCACACGTGAAGATGACGCACCAGCTACGTGCACCATGGTTACGAGAGAAAGGGAATTAGAGAGGGAGCTCGGTGAAGATCGGAGAAGAAAATCTCCGCTCGATGAAGAAATTGCTCGTTGTTGCTCGTCGTTGGGCTTGGACAACTCTGGAACACGCTCAACACAAGTGGAGGGTAGTTGTACTGAAGGTGTGATGTCATCTGACGCAACTACTCCTCATATATAGCTGTGGCCGACGCTACTGTTGACCCGTCGATACCATCGACTCGGGTCGATGGTATTGACCCGAGTAGCACGATCCGTACCTCTGCTAGTATCGACGGCCGTCGATGGCTGGATCTGCAGGGCCCAGATTGCTGACGCGTCGATACTATCGACGTGGGTCGATAGTATCGACCCGTCCCCCAGATCAACTTCTTAGCTGCTACGATCGCCATTGATCTTTCCTCGCGGATCGTTGATGTGGCGCGTCGATACTATCGACGCGAGTCGATAGTATCGACTCTCTAATTAGGGCAAACCCTCGCGAGGCCCGGCCGCCGCCTTCTTTACAAGAATGTGTCAATACCATCGACTGGGTCGTCGATGGTATCGACTTCACTGAGACGATTTGTTCTGAAAATCTCCAGAGATCTCAATGGTATCAACTGACATCTCGATACCATCGACCTTGACTTTACGATCTTCCTGTGGGTATGTCGATACCATCGACGAGGCCGTCGATAGTATCGACGCAGTCTGATTTCTGCAGTCGCCAACATGTACCATGGTCGATACCATCGACACAAGGGTCGATGGTATCGACTCTGCCTCAGCCCTGCACATGTAGAAAAAAATCACGATATTTTTTTTACACTACAAACTAAGTTAAAACAAATCTAACTACGAATGTAAATGAACTAAACTGAAATACCAATGGTTGGGTTGCCTCCCAACAAGCGCCCTTATTTAACGTCTTAGGCTAGACGACATGAAGCACTTTTCATCCACTCGGTACTTTGGAGAAGGTGCTCAAAGGATCGTGCAGTAGCTTGAACTCCACCCGATCTTGACCTATCCCCAACGTCAACGTGCCTCTCCCAATTGCAGTGACTACATCGGCCATTGCTTGAAACGGCCTACCCAGTAGCATCTCGCAGCTTTGAAGCTGTGGCATATCCATGATGACGAAATCTACAGGAAAGATGAACTTGTCGATCTTGACGAGTACATCTTCGCAAACTTCGCATGGCCGTACAATAGATCCATCAGCCAATTCAAAGGTTGCCGCTGACTTCTTCATTTCCTTTAACCCAAGCTTTCTAAATGTGGATAGCGGCATGAGATTTATGCTCGTACCCGAATCACATTGAGCTCGTGGAAAGTGTCTATCGCCTATCGAGCATGGAATATAAAAACTCCATGGATCTTTGTTCTTCTGTGGTAAGCTCCCATGAATGATTGAGCTCACTATTTCATTCATCCGGCATACATCGGTGTCTTTAATCCACCACTTTTTGTTGATTATTTCTTTGATAAACCTCCCATAGGCGGGAACCTTCTCAATCATTTCCACCAACGGAATGTTGATATGAAGCTTTTTGAACATCTCCAAGAATTTTCTATAATGTTGGTGCTCTTTCTTCGACTTAGGGTTGTCCAGACTTGACACAACTGTCGGATTAATACGCTTATGAGGTGGCACATATGAGCTTTTCAGGGCCAGCTCCCCTAAGCTTGCTTCAATGACTCCCTCTGGCGTGGACTTTGTCGGATCATCTTCCACAGATATAACTTGCTGTGACTCCTCTATCGTAATGGGTGTCTCCGCACCTGGACGAATGGCCTTCACTTGCTCTTCTTGCCTAGGCGGGGGTGCAACCATCATGGGCTCTTGGCGGGATTTCCTGAAAGGAGTGTATCTTCCTGGAAGTCCATAATGACTGTGAGGATATGGTATTTCCGGTGTAGCCTCCGTATCAAACATCAACTTGCTTTGGTCCTTTATCTCTGCCACCCGAGGTTCTTCCTCATTAATCACAGACATGTATTTGACTTGATGATGTGGTTGGACCACATCTGCATTCCCCGCCTGTCTCTGCTGATTAGCGTGCTTGATGGCTGCCACTTCATTTGAGATTTGGGTCACGGTGGTCTCTAATGCCCGCATTTGTGCTCCATGGCTTTGCAGCGTCTGCCCAAATTTGGTCAAGATGTCACCCTGAGACTGCAGTTGTTTACCAAACATAGTCATCATTTCCTGATTCTGCTACACCATTTGACTAAGTAACTCGGTGCTCTTATCTTCAGCTCTAGGTTGTGGCTTTGCATCCGGATCTTGTAGGAAGTTATTAGGATCCTTACATGAGAACTTTTTGTCTTTTCTCCATGAATAGTCATTATTTCTATAGCCCTGTTGTTGCATGAATTTTACTTGGGCTTCCTCATCCTCCGATGCATCTTCCTTAGCTAGCAATTTCTTGGCTAAAAGATCTAACTTGTCATTCAGCTCTTTTATTGCTTTAGATTCACCTGTAACTCGAACCTATTCCACGACGCCTCTTTCGCCCCATGATTGTTTCTTTGCCATGTTCTTTAAGATCTCCCAACATCTAGTGTCCGTGTTATTCAAGAAGAATCCAGAACTGGCTGAATCGAGATTGCTTCTATCATGCTCAGAGAGAGCAAAATAGAAGATCTTGACTTGAGTCTCCTTATCAAGTCCGTGATGCGGGCATCGCCTGAGCATGATCTGAAACCTTTCCCAGGTCTCAGAATATGTCTCCCCTTCTTGTTGCGTGAAGTTGTGGATCTTCCTAATCATGTCATTGGTCTTCTCGGGTGGAAAGAACCTCTCGAAGAAGACCTCCACCATGTGGTCCCAAGACTCCACATATTCATCATCTAAGTTGTTCAACCACTCCCGCGCAATTCCCGCTAGAGAACTCGGGAAGAGCTTCAAGTAGAGCACATCTTGTGGAAATCTGTCGATTTTTACCATATCACAATTCTCCACAAATTGACTTATGTGCACGACGGGGTCTTCATTTTTGAGCCCATGGAAGGCATTCGACTTCACCAAGTTGATTAAAGTCGGATCAATTTTGTAGGTCGGAATATTCAACACTTGCTTCTTTATCAGCCCTTTGGAAGCGACTGAGGAAGAAGCTTTTATCTTCTCCCGTATAATATGTGGCTCTTCCTCCATCTTTTCTTGTTCGGGTTCTGAGTTTATTTCTTCCTGATGATCTTGCTCGTACTCGTCCTCAGGTCTCGGCAGCGGAACCTCCGGTGCGTGCCCTGCGTAGTTTGTACTACGCGTATGCACCATACACAGTACCTGAAAATTGAAAAATTAAATTAAGTACAATGATTGACGATAGCAAATATTCAGAAAATAGATTATGAATTTTTGAGATGATAAAAAAAACAAAAAGGTGGCCTAGAGTGGCCGCTTGCAGCACTCGTAGTGCTGACAATTTCGCTGTATCCCCGGCAACGACGCCAAAAACTTGACGCAGATTTACTGTGCGCAAAAACGCAAGTGAACGCATCGAAGTAATACAGGCCTTTGTGAGGCCCGAGTCGAACTTAGGGATACATGAAATTGTCAGAGACTCTTACTAACTTCTTACGATCAACTACACCGATTAAAAAGTTGAGAGTTATTGAAATGAAAATAAAATAAAAATAAAACAAAACAAGGCAATCGATTAAATGTTTGTTTTAATCAATTCAAATGGGATCTTTAGGATTGCGGTTTCACCGCGGGTTTTCATCGTATTAAATTCTATATAGTTACTCAATTTTATCTCTCTTTCCGGGTAGTGGCCTGAAATCAAAATTGCCAACTGTCGTGGTACAATTCACTACCTATGTCTAGGTCGGTTCCACCATCGTAGTAACCTATACCCTAAACTAGGTGCATTATAAACGACCTCTCGGTATCCACCATTAATCTTACACCGCCTTGTTCAAGGGATTTGTCAATTAATGTAAATTCCATCTCTTTTCAACCGTTAATTCTTCTTTCAAAGCCATTAAGGGCATTAGGTTATTATTATGGTGATCAAGCATAACAATATATTGGAGAACACGAAATTATACCACGGATTTAAGAGATAAGATATGAATTACTACTATAAAATCATCATACAATGAATCCCTGGGCTACTCCCGGTCCTAAAGATAAAGGGGATTAGCCCCGCATGTTCATCTCAGAGTACAATGTGGAGGAGAAAAAGGGAAACATGAAGAAAAATGTGATTGAGTGATTAAACCCCTAAACGGAGAAAGTCCAATCGATCCTTGACGTGGAATCCACGTTCTGCCGCCTTTTAGTGTTCGAATTCATCTTCTTCAACGTCCGGATCGGCTGGGGCATGCTCTCGTGCTCCGTTCTTCTCTCCTTTTCTCTCTGGGATGTGTGCATCAACTAATGATGTGACTCCCCAGTCAAGGGCGCCGTCATTAGGTATATCTCCCAAATTAGGTCGCCAATTAACCACGACCGTTCGATTAAGATCAATCTGAAACAAACTCATATCTAACGGTGTCGATACCATCGACGCGGGTCGATGGTATCGACCTAGCGTGATTGCGGCAGTCCTTCTTTTCTTTCATCTGAGTGCTTGATGTCGTCTCGATACCATCGACCCGGGTTGATGGTATCGACGAACCTGTAGCGACGATTTTGTCATTTTGTGTTGCTGTAGCTCCACCAGTCGATAGTATCGACATTTTGGTCGATAGTATCAACGCACTTCTCGCCAGCAACTTGATGGTGTCTCGATACCATCGACATCCCTGTCAATAGTATCGACTTTCTTCTGGTCCTTGCGGCTGGCAGCCTGTGGTCCGGTCGATGGTATCGACCACCGTCGATGGTATCGACGATAGCAGATACTTGTTTTTCCTAAAATTAACACACAGAACCACATAAATTCACACAAAATATATTCTTTCCATAATTAATACTAAAAATGCCTAAATAAAGGGAATTTGACATAAAGAAGTAGCATAGACCAAAATGAATGAATTATGCAACATTAACCATGAAAATGACTAATAAATGCATAAAACACATATCAAACAAGTCTATAAATGCGACTCAAATTCATCGCATCAAACTCCCCTAAGCTTGAAAAAAAAGATAACATCATCCCAACTGACCCTCACCAACTAAATATTACTTTCCCACCTCTTGGACACATCCCACTGACTACCCTTACCCAGCTGTGCTTTGAGATAGAGAGACACTCCCAAACTTGGGAAACAACCCCTTGGAGGCAACCCTTCAGAGCCCTTCACTGTACATATTGCAACAGCTCACACCACTCACGACTAAGATGCACCAAAAAAGTGATATGCTTCAATTGCCAAGAGACGGGCCACACCTGGTGCTTCTGCAAATCCACCCTAAATAATTTTTCAAAAATTTTTAGACACTTCCGAAGATCTCATTCAGGTTACGATGCTCACAATCAGCCCGATAAACACTTTTTCAGATATGACAAATCCTATAAGCAGAAACATCCTAATCATTCTTTTTCAATTCAAAACAACTCTTTTGCATGTCTTGTAGATCCACCTTCCCCTCCATATAAACCCCATACACACGATAAACTATTCTCACGTCCTCCTTTTAAGCCCCCTATGGTACCACCTGAAGAACCCTCACCCAAACCTTCTGGCACCAACTTAACCACTCCTCTTCTTCCAACTTCCCAAACCCTAGCCATTGCTCCTGCTGCCCACCTGCAGTCTGCCATCCCTTTTGATCTCCCAGCCAACTCTATGAGACTTATGATGGTCTTCTGTACTAGAAGTATCCTAGTCTCTATAGAAAACAACCTGGATAACAACACGGTCAATATTTTGGACTTTTAGCACAGGTGCAAGTCAAGCCTACACTGAGACAACAGATCAAAGATGCACAACAAACAGATGATACAATACAGTTGATCAGATCAGAGTTTGGAAGCGAAAAGAGTGATGGGTTCCATGAGTCTGAGGATGGACTAGTTTGCTATTGTGATAGGATGGTGATCCCCAATGCTGATGATCTGGGGAAGTTAGTGCTCAAGGAAGCACACACGTCGATGTATGCTATGCATCCAGGAGTCACTAATATGTATCATAGTCTGAAGGACTTGTATTGGTGGCCCGACTTGAAGAAAGATGTAGCTGAGTTTGTGGCTAGATGTGCGGTATGTCAGCAAGTCAAGGCTGAGCATCAAAAGCCGGCAGGTACGTTGCAACCCCTACCAATACCGCAATGGAAATGGGATCATATAACCATGGATTTAGTAGTTGGTCTACCCAGGACAACTAGGAATCATGATTCCATTTGGGTTATAGTGGATAGATTGACGAAGTCTGCCCATTTCATACCTATGAAGACAACACATACAATTGAGAAGCTCGCCCGAGTATATGTGGATGAGATAGTACGTTTGCACGGTGTGCCAGCAACGATAGTTTCTGACAGAGGTCCTTAGTTCACGAGTCATTTCTGGGAATAGTTGCACAAAACACTGGGAACGCAGTTGAAGTTCAGTATCGCCTTCCACCCGCAGACAAATGGACAGTCTGAGAGGACTATTCAGACTTTGGAGGATCTTCTTCGAGCTTGTGTTTTGCAGTTCCTAGGTAGTTGGGACGTACATCTCAGTCTGATAGAGTTTGCCTACAACAACAATTATCAGTGGAGCATTGACATGGCTCCTTATGAGGCCCTATATGGCAGGAAGTGCAGATCTCCGTTGTGTTGATATGAGTCTGGTGAATATCAGCTTTTGGGTCCTGAGCTAGTACAACAAACGACAGAAAGATCAAAGTGATACAGCAACATTTGAAAGCGGCACAAGACAGACAGAAGTCTTACACAGACAATCTTCGATGACCTTTGGAGTTTCAGGTAGGAGATAAAGTGTACCTTAAAGTCTCGCCGTGGAAAGGTGTGTTAAGGTTTGGCTGGAAGGGTAAGATAGCACCCAGATATATGGGGCCATACCCAGTCATAGCACGTATGGGAAAGGTAGCTTACGAGTTAGAGCTGCCGCCAGAGTTGCACAGGTTACATCCAGTGTTCCATGTCAGTATGTTGAGGAAAAGTCATCCGGATACAGGAACAGTGATACAGCCGGTCGAAGTTGAGCTTGATGAAGATGTGACCTATGAGGAAGGTCCTATGGTGATCCTTGACAGAAGAGTTAAGAAGCTAAAGAGGAAGGACCTGGTTCTTTTGAAGGTTCTTTGGCATCATCGTGGCATTGAGGAAGCCACGTGGGAGTTTGAGGAAGAGATGAGAAGGAAGTATCCCTCACTTTTCTCTTCGGATTTCTAGGACGAAATCCCTTTGTAGGGGGTTAGTTGGTAAGGACCCTGACCTCCGTTTAGGGTTTATCCTGTTTGCTTTGCTTAACCCTGATGCTTAGTTGCTTGCTAATCACCTTTGGTGGTGATTAGGGTTTGTTGATGCTTCGTTGAGAGTTGGAGGTGCTACTTACAATTAACCCAAGTCTAGGGTTTGCAGGCAAGTTTGCCACCTTGTGAGGTGTTCCTCCCTCTCCTTGCTTCCTCTAGTGTTGAGAGGAAGGTTTGGGCTCGTTGTTTGAGTTCCTTTGGGCTTGTTTGAGCTTGTTGGGCCTTGTTGAGTGTTGTCTTTTCTTCTTTGAGCCTTGTGTCGGGCAAGAGTGCCCTGTGTTGGCCTAGGTGTGTCGGCCTGTGCCTGTATCGGCCAGTGGTGTGTCGCCCAGGGTCTGTGTTGGCCATGGTGTGGGTGTGTCAGCCATTGCATGGAGGTGTGTCGCCCATGGACCCTTTGACTCTCTTTGACCTCGTTTGTGTCACCACTAGTGGACACTTGGTGCTTGATGCTTGCATGTGGCAATAGCCTTGGACATGTGTTTAGGGCATGTTAGAGTGGTGGCTTTGTCCATGGACAAGTGTCCCTAAGTGGGCGACACCTTGCCTTGTCCTTCTTTGGTTTCTCCTCCATCCCTTCCTATATATGTGTTTCCCTTCTCTTGCTAAGGATCCCTTTAGTTCCTTAGTCTCCCTCTCCTTTATGCACGACACCCTCTTCTTTTGCAAGCTTGGTGGCCGATCCTTCTTGGAGTCTCCTTCTTCCTCTAGTGGTGGCCGAACCCTAGAGTGATTTGCTCTTCTTCCTTGGTGGTGCTTGGAGCTAGGAGCTTGGAGCTTGCTTAAGGAGGGTTACATAACTCCTAACCCTAACTATACTACCTTCTTTTGTGTTCTCTTATGTTGTTTATGATCATATCGGCCATGTATGTTGCTAGCTTTGTTTCTTTCTTAGTTGCTTCTTGTTGGCCGAACCATGTGTTCCAGGGTTTCTTGGTGAGCAACACTCTTTTCTCTCCTTGGTCTAGAGGAGTGAGCTTGAGTTCTAGTAATATGGGCAACACCCCTCTCTCGTTTAAGTTGAGAGGTGAGCTTGTGTTCTATTTGCTTGAGCAACACCCTCCTCTCACCATGGACTTGAAAGGTGAGCTATGTAGTGGTTGTGGACCTTAGTTGTGGTCATTCCTTGTGCTGCCCGATTCGTGTTAAGAAGCTTGGCAATACCCCTCTCTCTTGATAGTTGAGAGGTGAGTCATCTTCTTGACCCTTTAGGGTTTTGGTGCCATTGTGCTTAAGGATGATGACGACTTTGTGGAGTTGCATCTTGACCGTTAGGATCTTGGGGGAGGTGCTGCCCGATATCCCTCTTGATCTTAAGCCTTGGACGACACATGTTGTGGTGTGGTGTTGTGTCGGGCATCACACACCTGGTTCCTTCCTTGTGTGTCAGACATCACACCTTGATGAGTAACCTGCCCGATACACTTAGCCTATGTGATGGCTTGGTGTTGTTGTGCTTTGAAGTATGGAGTTATTAGCTTGAGCTGTGATCTGGTCCTATGCCGGGCGTCGTACCTTAGTTTTGTGTGTTGACCAATATGCCTTGTGCGTGACACGCCGTTGCTTGAGATGCCCCTTGGCTGAGCTGCTCACTTTGGTTGCCCAACACACATATGGCTGTCCGTTACCCCCCCCCCCCCCCAGTTGCTCGACGCACCTCTTGAAGCTTTGTTGCACGACACCTTAGTGCCCGATACATGTGCTGACTGATATGCATGGGTGCACGATACATGATGCACCGTTGCACGACACACTGTCACATGACACACTTCTTGGGCTAGTCGCACACTTGGTTGCTCGTTATCCTTGATGCCCAATGGAGTGTTGCACGACATGGTGCATGATACACCTTGCACGATACGCCCCTTGGGGCTTAGTTGCACGATAGACCCTGCTGCACAACACATTGTTGCATGGTACACCGTTGCTATTATGTTTGGTCGATAGGTGCTGGTATGCGTTTGAGTGATGGACGATTGGGGAGAGTACCCTACCTGATACTACCTTTGGTGAGGGTAGTGGACGCCTCTAGCGAGGGTCTTGTCTCTAATGGTAACCGTATATGCTAAATCTTGTTCTTTGATGTCACGATAATAACCCTTGATATGCTTGATTTGAATTGTTATAGTAAGTGCACATCTATGTAACTCAACATGACATCTTATGTATTCATGGTCATCTGAAACTATATGTTTAATGCTAAGAAATGATAAGCATATAAGATGCTTTGCATGATGATATGACCTATGCCTAGGATCACAGGCTAAGGCATGATTGATGAAGCATATAATCATCAATGTCACCTCATGTTGATAATATGATCTTTCTATGATTGTACATACTAACCATGCAAGTGATGCATATCCAGGTAAAGGGCTACAAGGTATATATATATATATATATGTTTGAGTAACACGACTTTGATAATTACTCTTGACGATAAGATAACATACATGATGTGTATGGGTCTGAGGACCTGAGTTTGGCTAAAGTACCTAAGTTGATGAGAATGCCTTGAGAGGCAGTGACATTATGTGATAAGGGATTGCGATCCCATGGCAATGTGATGATCCTTGAGATGGATCTAGATGATTGGAAAGAGGCCAAGTGATAACATGTAATGTTGGATCCTTGTGATGGATCAGGATGATGTTGATTACAATAAAAGCATGTTATTGAGTTTCATGTTGTTTATTCTTATAGGTTGCCTGTTATACAACTTGGTTGAATCTTGCAATCCACATAAAAAATATTAACTAATCACAGTGGAACATATCATGTAGTTTTCCCTGGCCATAGATCCATCATCGTCAGGAGCTGGTGATGGTGAAACAGGTTCTCCCACGGGTAAACCTGGAGCACATATTGTTGAATATGCGAGGTTTCTCCTAGCCTAAAATAGAGAGGGAATCGAGTGCAGTTGTGGTTGCAGACTCGGGATATGTATAGAGCATGGTGAACTGGCCCATGGCTCAAGATATGTGATATGGGAGCATGAATGAGTTCATGGCTCTAAGCACAATGAATAGGCCCGTGGCTCAGTTTCACTAGCACCGAGACCTGTACCGAGGCGGGCTAGGCAGAGGGTAGCCTGCAGGATCTGACCCTGTGGCTGAGGCCACTTAAGCATGAGATTGCGGTCCTGCTTGTGTTGTACTCGTGCACTGACCACGAGGTGGGAGGTCGTGGAGTCTGTCTCTTACATTGACCTTGTATGGCATCGGCTCCAGGTTTCACAGTCGTCGGTTGGATCTGAGCGGTATGGCTCACTTCCTTAGGGAATAATAGTACGTAATCCAGCCATATAGTATTTACTGCTTAAGGCAAAACACAAAACATTGGTTGAGGCCTTGCTTGCGTAGTTAATATTGTTATACTTGCAGTTACTTATGCATTCCTGGTATTACTTTGGTAAGATCTTATAATTCTTATCTTGTCAATCATGTTCCATAAAGAGATATTTGGTGATGTGCCTTCCATTCATCTGGTAAGCTTGGTGGTAAGAATAAGCCTTTCTATATAGACTGCTCTTGTTATACCTGTTACCCGTTATCTTCTACTATTGCTTTAATCTTCCTTTGGTTTTATAGTTTCGGCGGGAAGTTATGTTTCTCGCTGGGACTGTGTGTCTCACCCCACTGGTTTAACCCTTTTTAGGTGTTCGAGCTAGACGTGGTGGTGGTCGCAGAGTTACGGCCGAGCAGTAAGAAGAACAGTAGGAGGCAAGAGATGGATACACGGCTATTTTGGTTGTTTTGTAATAGAGTCTTAGAGTCATCCCTGTACTGTCAGGTCCTTGGAGGTGTTTTGAAGTTGTTTCACGATGTTGATGTTTTGTATATCCTGTTGTTGGCCGGATGTAGGCCATGATGTACATATAACAGGTGATGGACCCATGTGATAGATAGACAGCTGTTCCTCTAAGCTGTGGACATGTATCAAGGCTTGTATATGTTTATATAACCTATTTCCTTACAGGATGAGGACCTGAATGTAATAATTTCTCAGTTTATCTGCTTTCTGCAATCAGTTTTAATTAACCCGTGTTTTTGGTAATCTGTAGTTATGGTGATTTCCGCACATTTTCGCATAACACCTCGCTGTCTGTGTGATAGTGGGATGTGTTGCCACATAAGGGGTCATCACCACAAACAAACACCTGATTATTTCTCACATTGTTGGCCACTTTAGAAAGATTTTTAATACCCATCACAACCCTTCCTTCCTTAACTCCAGAAATTGGAAGATTCTTTTCCCGATCAAGATTGATTCTCCTTCAAAATTAATCAAGCATTTCTATTTTGATGAGCTTGATGCAGCTATAAAGTCTCTCAAAAAAAATCTCATGGGCCTGATGGACTTAATGTGGAATTCTACCTTTCCAACTCGAATCACTTCAAGAAAGACTTCTTTCCTTTGCTTCAAGAAATCTACAAACACAACAATGCTCAAAACATCCTCAAACATCTAAACAAAACGTTCATTGCCCTCATCAAAAAAATTGATCATCCTGAATGTATAACACAATTCCATCCAATCAGCCTCATCAATACATCATACAAGATCATTGTCAAAACCTTGGCAAAGAGATTGAAATCATGCATCAACAACATCATACCCCTCAACTAGAATGCCTTTCTTAAAGATAGAAATATCTAAGATGCATACCTGATGGTAAATGAGGCAATTCATCTGTGCCATATAAATAAAACCCCTCTGATTTCTATCAAACTGGATTTTGAAAAAGCCTTTGACTACATCAACTGGAATTGTATCATTAAAACACTGGTTGGTTTTGGTTTCCCAAAACCTTAGATAGACTCGATACATGCCTACATATCCACTAATAACTTTTCCACAATCATAAATGGCTCACCTTTTGGATACTTTAGAAACACCAATGGGCTCAGGCAAGGTGACCCACTATCCCCTTACTTGTATATAATTGTGACCTCTTTCCTCACAAAGATGATCAATCTTGGCTCTACCCATGGGCTTATTTCTTCCCCTCTGAATGTAAGGAGAACATCATACAGTTTGTAGATGATACTATCATCATGGTTTCACCTAAAGACGACACCATCATAAATACTATTAGAATCATTGGTATATTTTCATACATCTCAGGACTGAAACTTAACCTCCAAAAGTCTTCCATCTTTGGTGTTCACACTGATCAACACATTATCAACAGATATAAAACTCTCCTCAAATGCAAGCATGAAGAGTTCCTAATCAACTATCTTGGCTTACCCATCACCCCCTCAACATCACTCATTCTATTTGGGTTCTCATCATAGACAAGATCAACACAAAACTAAACTCATGGACAAATAACTTCCTCAATCTTATTGGCTGCCTAACTCTCCTGAATAGTGTCATCACCCCCATCACTACTCACTACCTGAACTACGTTCCCTTACCTACCAAAACTAAAAATATCATTGAGAAAATCAGGAGGAGCTTTCTTTGGAATAATCATAAACACTCACATGTCAATAAAAAACATTTCCACCTGATAAACTGGAATACTATCTCAGATCTGACATGCTACGGAGGATGAGGCATCATAGACCTTGAAACTCATGCTCTATGCTTAGTAATTAAGATCATCAACACCTTGGCCAACAACAAAAAAAAGATCTGGAGTGACTTCATCTAGCATAAATACTACAAAAAAACCCCACCATGGCACAAAACCACAAAACACTTCACTTCTCCTCTCTGGAAATACATTAACATACACATCCCACTGATCAGGAATCTCATACATACCCCTCCACATGCCCAATGCCACATCAACTTCTGAAAAGACCCTTGGTTTCATCAAAATTCCATCAAAAACCTGCATACACAATGGTCTATACCAAAAAAATTATCTTCTATTACTACGGCCAAAGCCCTTAACCTCCTCACCAGCAAAACATCAAATGGACTCAAGCGGTACCTTCTCACAAACCTAGAAAATTTGGAAATAATCAACATCATACATGAGTTGGAATTCAACACAAAAAATAATATATCATGGAAATGGGGGGAGGTTTACTCCCCTAAGGCAGCTTACACCTTCCTCACATATAGAGGTTGTTACACCCAGATCTCACAATTTCCACTAATCATGAGATTAGGGCATAAATTGAGGATTAAGAGTAAAACAAAGATCACCCTTAACTTCTTTTTTTTCCTTGTTCACATTCACTTTGTTTCTCACATGCAACCACATACACTGATATTACAAGGGAATCTAAAAATTGATTTCTCTAATCTGATTTCAATAGTAAAAGGCAAATATAAACATTCATAATGTTTCTTATACTTTTATGCACATAAGACTTGCTAATTGGCATATATTGTTAAAAGAGGATTAATGTTGTACATCATCATTTACAACTCTCTCTTATTTCTTTACAAGGACCTGGAGTGACATGGACTGACAGAACTTAACTATTCTCAGACTTAACTCTTGTGGCAGATCTACTCTGATGCTTTGACCTTCTTCAAGTCCATGTGGTTAAGCTTAAAAATTTTGAGTAGAGGGGTGAGCCTACTCTCTCAATGAATGAGTAAAACAATAATACAATCTAAAGCACTGAATTAGACAATTATCTTTCTTGAATAACTAAAATAATAGCAAGATAGTAATTCATAATAAAAGACTAGATATTCAAAAATTTACAAATAGAATTGAAGCCTTCATCATTAGAAATAAACAAGTATAGAAACATAATCCTCACTATTTTCTTTTTGATTTTTCATTAACTTTAACTTGAAATGACTACTAAAATCTTTATTTGAACTCAAATGAACTCAATTCTCTTTCTCTTTTACTTTGCCCATGAACTCACTTGGATTGTACCATCCATGCAAAAGCCACTATCTGCATGACTTATTTTATGTTTATTAAACAAGTATGAAATATAGGAATTTACTATACTTAGCAGAACTGGAACAATACAGTTAAATAATAGGGAATGCCAATATTACATTTTAAGAACAACTATTGTGAAACTGTACTCGAATCTTTCTTAAATCTTCTTACTTATAGGAAACTCTTTAAACTTATATCATCATATTTTAACTTATGCCCTAATCATATGCAGTGTACTCTACATATGAAGACTCGTAGCAAGCTACGATCTCACCATACAAGACTTAGCTGACATACTCAGGATGCTAAGCCTGACTACGTCACTGGTCTGTAACAGTGTAATGGCACTCTAGCCTCAGCACACCTGTGGGCCATAAAATTGGACTCCTCCTCTAACCTGAGAACATAGGCGGAGAGTCAAGCCACTTATTGGCTTTTCTGTACTCTAGTGCCACCATGATCTCTGGTTGACGTTGGATACTACATTATATAATTTAAGGAGACTTCCACTAGGACTTCATGCCCCGTACCACCTATAAGTACGTTTCGACCCCCGTATACTAGACACTGCCAAGGTTATGTCGTTTTATCCCTAAGGCGTAGACCTCTCATAGGGATACTATGGTGTTCAGGGCTCCTGAGTCTATTATAACTTGATTATATATTTCTCTTAGACTACTTTCTTTTAACTCTGTTTCTTACTAACTACTCAGACTACTGAACTGAATTCACTGATAATACTGAACTGAATGCTTAACATATTGTTTACCCTTTTCTTAGGGTTTCTCCTTACTCGTGCACATATAGCATTTCTCATGTATTCAAACATATATCAAGTCTACTAAAGAAATTATTCTCATTCAACATTTCACACATATATGCATGGCATCAATAACATCCCTATCTAGGGCATGTCATATTTCTCTACTCATAACAGCATAATAACTTACACATTTCATAACAAGTATTTGAATTAGAGAATCTGAATCTCATAAGAAAAGCATACATGCATATAGGATGATATTTAGCTAAAAATCCACAATATCACATGAATCATTGCAATCGGCCATTTACTACTAAGTTAGATATGTACACTTCCAAAAGCATACTAGATTGGGTCTCCATCCTTGATTACTTGCTATTTAAAGGACATGTATTGTGAAAATAAAAAACTCTATTTGTCCATACATCAATTCAAAGATATCAAACATGTATAATTAAATACACTAGGCACATAAGTAAGATCATATAAGCATTAATCTAAATTTCAACTATAATGTTGTTCAAGCACCCCAATAACTTGAAAAATTAGATCTTCAGAAGATTCTCAATAAACATCTAAATTCTCTAATATTCAAGATACATGAATATTTATATTCATGTCATATTATAAACATTTTCATATCATAGTTAGGACATGGGTTGACGTAATCTATAAACTGAATTCAAAAACAATTCTTTTCATTTATTATCATCTAGGCAGAAACCGAGAATATCAACTAAATCATCTAATTGAGTGAAATTGATGGAATTATTCTCTTACCCACTCACCCTAGGCTGTGAAAATATCTTAAAAACGTATCCCACATCTGAAAATCTCAAATCCCTATCAAAACCTTAGCAAATCACCACTTTCTTCTTCCTTTCAACTTGGAAACCCTAAAAATGAGGGATTATGAAGAAAGAATGAGAAAAGGGGAAGTTTTGATACCATTTCAGATCAAATCAGACTAGGGACGGAATCTTGACATGTGAGAGACCATGAAAGGCTATGCAAAGAAGCTAAACTTACTTGATTTCATCATATCTCAGATAGAGAAACCCTAAATCAGAAATTCCACCTCTCTCTTCTCTCAAACCCTAACTCTCCATCTCTCTAAGATTTCGTTTCTCAGGATTGAATCACGAATTATGAGATCTCCTAGTGTGTTAGGTTGACCATATAGAGCAATTGAGATGCTTGGGTCAATTGCACATTGACCCCTCACTAAACGTTTTCTTATTTCAGCATATTTTTCAGTCATAAAAAAGTTACTGTAATTCATGTATTTCAGAGATCAAAACTTCTCCAAAACAATTATGATAATTTAGCATGTTGTGCAAAGCTTCACTTAAAATTTGAGATCATTATGAGTTACCAATAAATAATTAAAATTTGAACAGTGAACTGCTATCCAGAATTCTACAAAAATGTCAGTTGAAGAGAAAATGCCCTAGAATGCCCGTGCAAGGTGCCACCAATGACCTAGTATGGCCGTGCTACCCCCGAAAACTGTGATATCCAAGACTAGATACCATTTTCTTTTTCCTTTGCTTACCTTTCTCATTCCTCCCCAACATGAGCCTATTTGGTGAAAACCATAATTTCAACCGACTAGGGTTTATATTCCTCGAACCCAAATTTCTCAAAGTAAAAGCACACTTAAAGTTCTTATTAGTTTTAAAACATCATAATTGAATTATCATCATTAATTAGGTTTAATAAATGATCAATCCAATTAAGCATGTCATCATCCAGGTAAACCCTTGTTTACCAATTAAGCTCAGATGCGGTCATAACAATTCTCCCCCCTTAAAATGTTTTGCCCCCGAAATATAAACGTGTAAGAAAAGTACATTCAAGGTTTATTTTAAGCTTATGAAATCTTACATTTCATTATATTCTTGTATTCCATACTTGAATGCAGTTTTCGACATTAAGTCCTTTAATTCTTTACTAAATCACAACATGTTTGAAATAGTTCTCAATGATAACAAACAAATTCTCTATGCCACAATAAATCATAGGATAGAGAGATAAACAACCATTTCAATATTTTCATACACTTGAGGTGTTACCTCAACATTGATAATCTGATTCAACTATCTCAATTCATATGGATCAATATGTACTATTGTTCTGTATTACCTTTAAGTCACAAAAGAGAGTTCACCATGTTGTTTTGAATTTTACTATTGTGCTACTCAAATAGCAAAATAGTCTTGAGTTGGAAGACTAGATCCAATAACAGTTGTACAATACTACTCATGACATCCCCATTGGATCATGGATTCATAAGGTGAAGCATTATCATCACATTCCATACTATTCTCAAGTATGAACCCACACATAATTCAAAGTATAACCATCAGGTTATAGCATACTAGAGTTTTCAACAATAGTAATAGAGTACTCCATGATTGTATTAGTCATTCAAGGACTATTCATACCCAATTACCATCACTTAGTTATATTAAAACTAGGTATGATAAGCTATACCTCATTAGGGTAACATATCAACACAATATGATTATCATCCCTTCTATTAATATGAGTGAATAAGTAAGACTACCTTATTCAGAGTAACCCTCCATTTGCTCCATCATCATTCAGCCCATATCACCATACCACAAATATACAATACTAATGTGGATTACTAGTATGAATGACTACAACTATCATACACCTTTAATTAACATATTGCTTGCACATATACACTGAAATCATATGTAGAACCAATTTACATCCCTTAATATACCTTCAACAAATTATACTTCTAAAAACAAATTCACATATTCCCAAAAGCCATTGTTTTCTCTTATCTCTCTCTTCATTCATTACTACTTACTTTTTTTTTCTATTTATCCTTCTCATTTTAATCATGTAGATTAAACATCCCTAAAATTGAAACATACAAGGTACGAATAGATTATTCATCATTCTTGCTATCACTACAAGAATTTATATCATATCACACTTCACTCATATTGTATTTCTCCTTTTGTTCAAAACACGCCTCTTTTTTTCAAATCTATTTCTTATCATTTACTCTGAATCATTTCAATATTGTTTATCTACCTTTCAGACTAGCTACCTTTAAAACCTGGATTACTATCAGTGCTAGTTTACTTCTCATAGTGCAAATTTCATGATCTTGTTTTATAGAGATGCTAGTATTCAAGGTCAAATCATCGGTGACATCCCTTGAACTACTACAAGTGTAAACATTCTAGGGTTTGGTCCTTATTAGTAGCATGATGTTATTATGATGTGACTTTATTCTCTTAATTTGAAATTCAAAATTTGGATCTCACAAGTTTTCCTAAAATCTTCCTTATCTTATCAATTGAATTTCCTCTCTTACTTGGCCATTCAAATAGATTACATTCACAATTTACCCTACTAGGATTTCATCATCAATATTGTGTGTCACTATTACATTCACTGGATGTCCCTACCATGGTTGTTATACATCATATATGATTCATTTTCTTATCATTTCATTCCCACCTTGCTCTCTTTAAGGAAGACATCAAAGAGAAGATGATTGTGAGACTTAGAATTCTTATATTCAAACATTCCCTTAATACCTTTCTCGTATATAGGTTGAATTAGTTATCAACAGGGATACTTGACTAATTAGCACTTGCTTGATTAGAATTCTTATATTCAAACATTCCCTTAATACCTTTCTCGTATATAGGTTGAATTAGTTATCAACAGGGATACTTGACTAATTAGCACTTGCTTGAATCTCACAACCTCTTTCTTTTATAATCTATATTACTCCATCATATTTCAAACCCTTCCTTACTTTCCATAATCCTCTTACCATATACTACTCTTCCACCTGTCATCTTTAACTTCCAATTTTCTCTTATGATCATGTTGCTTATTCATGTGTATGATCATGTATACCATGTTACACCTATTTCTTTTTATCCTTCTACTAATGTGAAGTTAAAATTCTAAATCAATAATCTCTCTACTAGTTTCACCTCATGTTTAATACATTACATATCCTTCATTTCAAATCAAATGGCTCATGCATGGGTCAAACTTAGTTTCTCTTCCAATCAAGTTTTTCCTTCCTGAATATAGTCTACCTTTGTATGACTTATTCATTTGTCTAGATACTCTTTTGTTCTTCTTTTAGAAACTAGTTTGTTGTTCGATAGAGACTTAGAATCCAAAGGTAGTAAGGATGAATGTATTAAACTTCATAACAAAGGTACACATTACATGCTCTCAATTATATCATAACCCTCATTCCTTAATCAAGCTCATCATTTTTAACATTTCTCTTTGTTTCAACTAAGTTTGTTATCTTAATCTTATGATTTACATGTTCATCTAATTCTCTTTACTTTAACTCTTCTGGAGACTCTTCACTTATATTTACTTATTGTCTACTTAACTCTTTTATTATATTTTCCCTTTGCTTTGGAGTACATAAAAGCATTATACTCGATTATATGATCCATTCCTCATGATTGATTCTTACTATCTTGGCCCTTACATACTTTTCTCATATCTTCCCCATATTTCATATTTAGAGTTTATATAATACTTATCATTTAACTTAATCAGAACCTTATGTCGTGTTCCTTTATTCCCAATTAAGGGTTTTTCATATGAGGCCCCAAAATTGGATCTCATATATCAGTTCCAACCGATTCTTAGCTATTCTAATATTTCTCATCTGTTTCAACATCTTAGTGTATGTACATTCTCGTTATGATGTGGGTCTAATTTATCTAGAATCTACTCTTATTATATTTTTCAATAGGAGTCATTAGATCCCAGTAACGCATCCTGCCAGCCAGACCAGGATGAACCTGTAGTCCTGAAGCCAAGAGCTACTCAAGACTAACCAACTCCTATTAATCTCAAACATGTGGAAAGAATATCCACATAGGTAAAATTCATTTAAACATAACTTCCGGTCTATTTTGTTTTGGAAGCTAGGAAACTATTTTATTCACAAACCTGCCCTCCTCATGTAGGGATCAGAAATGGAGGACATACATTGTTTCTAGCCAAATAAAACATGGTAGGACTCCTACCATTACATGAAGAAGAGGAAAAGGGAAGACCCACATGGTCGAAAGGAGGGTTCATATATGTATGACCCTCATTGTAATTTTTGAGGTGATGCTTAGCCAAAGCATTGGTAATCGATGTGTACTATATGGGTAGGTTCACAATCATTGCATCCTCCTGATCTTGAATGATACTATTGATATCCTGCAGCCATGGCTGGTAAGGTGGATAATCCACTGGGTTTCCATTTATGGCTTTAGTAGTTTTGCTACTGTCTGTAACAACCATCATATGTTCATTAAGGTTTCCAGTATGTGTCTGTAATGCTAAATGGATTGCCCTAATTTCATCTTCTGTAACTGAAAGAGTGAAGACACTATTTTCTTTGCCCCTAGTCCATTGGCCTTCTTTGTTAAGAGTAACAACTGCCGCAACTGCCTTGTTTCCCTTTACTACTTCATCCACGAACGTGATTTCAGTTGATGTAGCTTCAGACCACTGGTAGGTGGCTTCCTCATCATAGTTGGATGTAAGAGATGCTCTCCTCATTTTCCCAATGTTCACAACTTTACATGGGTTGAGTTTTACTATTTATATCTATGGTGGTCTGTTAAAAAACTAATGCATTCCTGGACCTCCATATTATCCAGCATGCAACAACAAACATTGTCTTGTATTCATCTTTGCCCTCCAGGTGCTTGGAAATCCATTCTTAGACAGATGGTTGGTGCTAGTTCATGGTCGTTTGCATATTCAATCGCAGCCAAACTTCAGTGGCCGAAGGAAAAGCCCATAGAGCGTGTAAAGTGTCCTCATTCTTGGCCCTGTAGCGTGGGCATATGGAGCAATCTGTAAAATGTCTTTGCTTACGGCGGGCGTTGGTCATGATGGATTCATGCGCAGCTAGCCATATAAAAGTTTTCATCTTACTAGGAACATGCAAGTGCCATATAGTGTGCCAGATTCTATTGGTAGGGAACACTCGATTGCCATTTATGCTATCATACGCTGAGCTTGTTGTATAAGAACCAGTTTCTTCATGTTTCCATCTCCACAGATCACCACCTCTGGCTGCGTCGGGTGGAGAGAGCTTCTGTATTTGTTGAACACAGCTAGCCGATAGATAGCTATTGAGGAAGTCTATGTCCCATCCCCCTCAGAGGTTTCTCACACTCGCTACTTGTAGATCTTGTATATCATTGGCCACCTGTTTCTTGCTGATGGTTGAGAGATTTTTGTAGTTAGGAACCTAGTTGTCTGTCCAGAAAGCAGTAGTATTACCATTGTTTACTAACTTCGAGCAGTTTACTTTTACAAAATTGAAACCTGAGGCCAGTGACTTCCAGAAAGGAGTATCTCGACCCTTCCTGGTTTTGTTCAAACTTTTATATTTATGCTTAAGGACTGCCTTCCAGAGGGAGTTGTGAGAGCTCAGGTATTTCTAGGAGTTTTTCCATAACAAAGCTTTGTTCCAGTCTAACATGGACTTTATGCCCAGACCTCCATTATCGATATGGGTATTGATCATCTTCCATGATACAAGAGACATAGGGTTTGGATTGTGTCCTCCTCCCCATATGAATCTACGTACTGTCCTGTCCAACTTAGTATGGACTGACATAGGTTTTTTGTTGTTTGCATGACATAGGTAGGAAGCACGCTGAGCACTGACTTTGCAAGGAAGATGCGGCATGCGAGGGATAAAGACTTTGCAGCCCAACCATTTATTCTTGTCTCCATGTTATTCACTAGGTAGGAATATGTATCTTTGTTCACTCTTTTATGCAAGAGAGGGACGCCCATGTATTTGCCAAGATCCCCCATTTCCTAGATGCCACTAAACTGGAAGATGTTTCTTTTGGTGTCTCGGTCAACAAAAACATCAATGAAGATTTTGGATTTGTCAATTGATATTTATTGCCCAGAAGCATCCTCAAACGTTTTGAAACATTCTTTGATGATCATCATCTTCTCCATGGTTGCTCGTGCAAAAAGCACTATGTCATCAACAAAGCAGATGTGAGATATTGCATGGCCTTTTTGGGAGAACTTCATTGGTCGCCATTGTTTACCGTCAACACTTTGGTGGATGAGTTGAGTAAGGCGCTCCATGCATAGAACGAAAAGATATGGAGATAGGGGTTCGCCCTATCGTAGCCCCCTGGAAGTCTTGAATGGAGGAAGAGCCTCTCCATTGAAGATTATGCTTGTTTGCCCAGCTGAAAGGGAGTTCAAGGTATACCTCTTGATATTGTCAGGCCAAGACATTTTACTCAATGTGTTTTTGATGAAACCCCAGGACATTCGATCATACGTTTTAGATAGATCAATCTTAATGGCCATGTAAGGTGCACTAGAGTGCTTCCTGAGATTGTGGATCACCTCTTGGACAAGGATGATGTTATCGGAGATGCATCTACCAGGAATGAAGCTAGTTTGTTTTGCTGAGATCCAGAGGGGGATGTATCTCTTGACACGTTCAACAATGACTTTGGAAGCCAATTTAAGGCAGACGTTATTAAGTGAGATGGGACGCAACTAGTTGCAGCTTGTGTGGAACTTTATCTTCAGAATGAGAACAATGCTTGAATCTCCAAGTGCTTCAGGTATTGGAGATCCATTAAGAATGCTTCTAATAGTAAGAAGAATGGAGTTTCTGACAATTTTCTAGTTTGATTTTATGAAATGCATATCGGTGCCATCCGGACCTGCAGCTTTAAAAGGGTTAGCATCTTTTACAATTCTCCATACCTCATACTCAGTAATGGTGGCACCCAACGTATGAAGTTGATGTGCCTTCAGTTGTTTGAAGTCGCCTGGGAGTCTATCCATAGTGGAAGCAGTAGGCATTGGGACGGTTGTGAAGAGATTTCTGAAATGACTGGCTACTAGCTTCTTTAATACACTGGATTGTGTAATCCATCTGCTGTTATCATCTTTAAGGTTGCGGATGCAATTGGATCTTCACCTACTGTTGACATATTATGTGTGATAGAACTTTGAGTTGTTATCTCCTTCCATTAGCCAGTTGATGTGGCTCTGTTGGTGCCAGTCTTCTTCTTCCTTAAAGAGAATGGATTCGAGCTCCAGTTCTAGCTATTGACATTTGTGGTCTTGTTCTTCATCATAGGATGATTCTAGTTGCTTTTGGATTCTGGTGATGTGAGATAAGACTTTGTTCTTAGTCTTCCATTGATTCCTTCGAGTGAGCTTGCCCCATTCTGTAATAGCATCCACAACGTTTCCTAGAGCATAATGGAAGGGTGATGATCCATCCCAAACTCTCCGAATCATGTTGTGAAAGTTTGGCTGGTGCTGCCAGGAAGCTTTGGTTTTAAACTTCTTATCTGTTTTGGGAGTAGCTGACTTGAGGATACCAATTGGGTTATGATCAGATCCAATTCTGGGGAGATTTTCACAGATAAATATGGGGTACTATTGAACCCATTTGTCATTGGAAAAGGCTCTATCTAAGCTCTCGTGTAGAAGCCCTTTCTTGTATGTGAACACATATCGTGTGCTTCCTATATCTTCCAAGCCTGCTTTGATGATGGCATTATTGAACCTGTTGGCCTCAGATAGATTGAACATGCTGCTCCCCATTTTCTCCGATGGACTCAACATGCAGTTGAAATCCCCTAAATCAATCAATAGGAGGTTAATATATTGACTAATAGTGATTAGATGCTCCCACAGAATTGGTCTTCTGTTTGGGCTCGGTGAAGCATAGGTAAAAGTGATGAAGCAACTGTCATTTACCCGACAGTGTATGTAGTACTTGTGGCTTTGAATTATTTGAATGTTACATTCAGTTTCATTCCAAAGCACCTAGATTCCCCCTGAGAATCCAGATGCTTCAACTCTGTGAGAACTAGAGACACCAAGGTCCTTGATCACTCGCAGAGCATTGTCGCCAAAGATACGAGGTTCCAGGATGCAAGCAATTTGGATCTGATGTTTGAGAACAAGGTGTTTGAAGAAGTGCCTAGCTTTCTTCTTGTTGGCACCTCTTATATTCCACAAAATTGTGTTTAACATCCAGAACAAGGTGGGGAGATTTATCTACCCTGAGAGGTCGTATTCCCCTCACCTCCATCCGCAACCCTCTTTGCCTTTCTTCGTATGCTATATTGATGGGACTTCACTGGACTCATTGGTCCCAGACCTGCGTCCTTTTCCTTTGCTTTCCTGCATGGTAGGATCTGCTTTTTACCAGGATCTCCAAGTGTTGCAGCGTCATCGTGGTCTTTTATAGGCGTCGAGTCTCCTTCAACCTCTATGGTTTGGTTTTTGTCACTGTCAGTTGGTTCATCTATGTTTCTTCCTTTTACCACCTCATCATCTATCAGCATAACCGCAGTATGGAGGGGTTTTGTTGTTATAGTTACATTCCTTGTTGCTAGTTTAGTGGTTTCCATCACAGGCATATACTGCTTCTTAGTTGATACAATCATCATCTCTGTTTCGACGTTGTTTCTTCCGCCAAACATTAGGATCAAGATTTTCTTCAGTTCCTTTTGTCGAGTTGTTGATGTCACCTTCAGTAGCAATGATTTTCTCCTCTTGTTCCTCATCGAGGACTTGATACTTGTTGTTCACCGTCGTGCCTTTTCCTGCGGGTTTCTTAGATGAATCTTTGCTATGTTGTGGCTGGTGAGTTAAGACATTCTTTCCATAGTAAACTTTCCACTTCTCCTCGTCTTCCATCCAGCGAACACCTGCTTTATCTTCTTTGTTTTCAGTGTTAGTTTTGGTCGGTGTTTCTTCTGGTCCATTGCACTCCTCTGTAGCATGGCCTAGTTTCCCACACTTGAGGCACATATTAGGTAGTGATTCATATTCCACCTTATACTCCCATCCATTGATTATGATGACAGGTTGAATGGGTTTAGTCATGGAGATCTCTACTTCTAACCGAGCAAAACGACTTCTGGTCCATTTTGTAGACTGATCGTTTGCCCTAACCAGACGACCAATGGCTTGCCCGATCATGTAGAACATCTCTTTGTTGTAGTAATGAATGGGGAGTCCTATTACTCTGATCTAGGTGATGATGTGCACCAGAAGTCGCTTGGAGGGATCAAAGTATCCATCCCATGGGCACACCATCAGGAAACTTCCAAATATAGCCCATGGCCCTCTGGTGAGAACTGCTTCTTGATCCACCT
Organism: Alisma plantago-aquatica; assembly: GCA_963693085.1. Lineage (NCBI taxonomy): Eukaryota > Viridiplantae > Streptophyta > Magnoliopsida > Alismatales > Alismataceae > Alisma > Alisma plantago-aquatica. The sequence goes on along the minus strand of OY856414.1, from coordinate 929,394,794 downwards.
TACTGTAGAATTGAACTACATAGTATTGTTTGGAAAGCTCATAGAGCTCGAATCTGCCTTTCGGTTGCCATAGCAGTTTGAGATGATCTCCCATCATGAGAAACCCTATGTGTCTGTCAATCAGTTTAATGATGACGGCGTACTTGAAAGGCCTGCACATTATTTCCTCCACTTCTGGTGCAACGTAGATCTCAGGAAAGCCTTTTTCATTAATCAACTCAATGTCTTCCAGATTGATTATCTCCTCTAGTTCGTCATCGATGAAGTAAGGATGTACTTCATGCCCGCCGCCTGCCGATGATGGCTTCCTTGAAAGTCTTTGTTCTTGGTACATGGTCCTCCTCTGCCAGGAAAGGGTTTCCATCATCCATAGTGTAATTGCGATCATTGTTGGGAGTATGGTCGATATCCATATTTGATACCTAGTTCGTTGTATCGCTGGCCGAGTTTCCTCGCATACCCTTGTAGGTTTGATTAATACCTACTTTGAGTAGGTTAGAGCAATCTGCATCTCTTGCTATCATATTAATGGATCCAGACACCATAGGTTTGCCGCTCGTTCTGCCTCCGTCATCCTCTAGGGTTTCCTGAAGTCACCTTGTGCATTGCCACTAGCCCCCTCGTACCCCCACATTTTATGAAGACAAAAGAAAATTTTCTAACTTCCGGTCTACTAGATACAAAGAATAAAAACAATAACTGAATTATTTCATGATACACAACAATATAAAAGAACCATATATATTCTACAAACCGATAATATGAATTCATAGATATAAGAGCATTTCTATTGATCTCCAATCAAAGAAGCAATATTAAGCAAGAGTTGTATCACATTCTATGTTTAATCTCTTACTCCTTCATTACTTTTCAGACTCCTAACCCTAAGATTGCTAGGGTTTATCTCTAGCCCATCCTTCCTCTGTATACCTGGCTAGGGCATCCAGAGAAGAATAAACAGAGTAGCTTGATACTGGTCAACCTAAGTATTCAAATACCGGGCCAGGGTATCTAAATACTCAGACCTCCCAGAGCTATAGATACATCACCTCCTATCTGCCACACTTATAACTCTAACTTTCTATCCTAATGGTCCCTAATGACTCGGCCTAAGCTCTGATACCAAGTTGTTACACCCAGATCTCACAATTTCCACTAATCATGAGATTAGGGCATAAATTGAGGATTAAGAGTAAAACAAAGATCACCCTTAACTTTTTTTCCTTCTTCACATTCACTTTGTTTCTTACATGCAACAACATACACTAACATTACAAGGGAATCTAAACATTGATTTCTCTAATCTGATTTCAACAGTAAAAAGAAATATAAACATTCATAATGTTTCTTATACTTTTATGCACATAAGACTTGCTAATTGGCATATATTTCTAAAAGAGGATTAATGTTATACGTCATCATTTACAACTCTCTCTTATTTCTTTACAAGAACCTAGAGTGACAGGGACCGACAAAACTTGACTATTCTCAGACTTAACTCTTATGGAAGATCTACTCTAATGCCTTGACCTTCTTCAAGTCCACGTGGTTAACCTTAAACATTTTGAGTAGAGGGGTGAGCCTACTCTCTCAGTGAATGAGTAAAACAATAATACAATATAAAGCATTGAATTAGACATTTATCTTTCTTGAATAACTGAAATAATATCAAGATAGTAATTCATAATAAAAGACTAGATATTCAGAAATTTACAAATAGCAGTGAAGCCTTCATCATTAGAAATAAACAAGTATGGAAACATAATCCTCACTATTTTCTTTTTGATCTTTCATTAACTTTAACTTGACATAACTACTGAACTCTTTATTTGACCTCAACTGAACTCAATTCTCTTTCTCTTTTACTTTGCCCCTGAACTCACTTGGATTGTACCATCCAAGCAAAAGCCACTATATGTGTGACTTATTTTATGTTTATTAAACATGTATGAAATACATGAATTTACTATACTGAGCAAATCTGGAACAATACAGTTAAATAATAGGGAATGTCAATATTACATTTAAAGAACAACTATTGTGAAACTGTACTCGAATCTTTCTTAACTCTTCTTGCTTATAGTAAACTCTTTAAAATTATATCATCATATTTTAACTTATGCCCTGATCATATGAAGTGTACTCTACTTATGAAGATTCGTAACGAACTATGATCTCACCGTACAAGACTTAGCTGACACACCCAGAATGCTAAGCCTGACTACATCACTGGTCTGCAACAATGTAATGACGCTCTGGCCTCGGCACACCTGTGGGTCATAAAATTGGACTCCTCCTCTAACCTGAGCACACAGGCGGAGAGTCAAGCCACCTATTGGCTTTTCTATATTCTAGTGCTTCCAGGATCTCTGGTTTCTGTTGGACACTACATTCTGTAATTTGTGGAGACTTCCACTAGGGCTTTGTCCCTCGTACCACCTATTAGTACATTCTGACCCCCGTATACTGGACACTACCAGGGTTAGGTCATTTCATCCCTAAGGCGTAGACCTATCATAGGGATTCTACAGTGTTCAGGGCTCTTGAGTCTATTATAACTTGATTATATCTTTTTCTTAAACTAATTTCATTTAACTCTGTATACTGACTACTCAGACTACTAAACTAAATTCGTTGATACTATTGAACTGAATGCTTAACATATTGTTTACCATTTTCTTAGGGTTTCTCCTTACTCGTGCACATATATCATTTCTCATGTATTCAAACATATGTCATGTCTACTAAAGCTAGTATTCTCATTCAATATTTCACACATATATGCATGGCATCAATAACATCCCTATCTAGGGCATGTCATATTTCTCTACTCGCAATAGCATAATAACTTACACATTTCATAACAAGTATTTAAGCTAGAGAATCTGAATCTCATAAGAAAAGCATACATGCATATAGGATAATATTCAGCTAAAAATCCAGAATATCACATGAATCATTTCAATCGGCTGTTTACTACTAAGTTAGATATGTACACTTCCAAAAGCATACTAAATTGGGTCTCCATCCTTGATTACTTACTATTCATAGGACATGTATTGTGAAAATTAGAAACTCTATTTGTCCATATATCAAATCAAAGATATCAAACATGTAAAATTAAATACACTAGGCACATAAGTAAGATCATATAAGAATTAATCTGAATTTCAACTATAATGTTGTGCAAGCACCCGAATAACTTGAAAATTTAGATCTTCAGAAGATTCTCAGTAAAATTCTAAATTCTCTAATATTCAAGATACATGAATATTTATATTCATGTCATACTATAAACGTTTTCAGATCATAGTTAGGACATGGTTTGATGTAATCTATAAATTGAATTAAAAAACAATTCTTTTCATTTATTGTCATCTAGGTAGAAATCAAGAATATCGACTAAATCATATAATTGAGTGAAATTGATTAAATTATTCTTTTACCCACTCACCCTAGGCTGTGAAAATAGCTTAAAAATGTATCCCACATTTGAAAATCTTGAATCCCTATCAAAACCTTAGCAAATTGCCACTTTCTTCTTCCTTTCAACTTGGAAACCTAAAAATGAGGGATAATGACAAAAGAATGAGAAAATGGGAAGTTTTGATACCATTTCAGATAAAATCAGAGTAGGGATGTAAGCTTGACATGTGACAGAAGATTCACCATGAAAGGCTATGACAAGAAGCTAAACTTACTTGATTTCATCATATCTCGGATAGAGAAACCCTAAATCAACAATTCCACCTCTTTCTTCTCTCAAACTCTAACTCTCCCTCTCTCTCTAGGATTTCATTTCTCTAGATTGAATCACAAATTATGAGAGCTCCTAGTGTGTTAGGTTGACCATATAGAGAAATTGAGCTGCTTGGGTCAATTGCACGTTGACCCCTCACTCAACTTTTTCTTATTTCAACAAATTTTTCTGTCATAAAAAAGTTATTGTAATTCATGTATTTCAGAGGTCAAAACTTCTCCAAAAATTATGATAATTTAGCATGTTGTTTATAGTTGAGTTGTAAAGCTTAATTTAAAATATGAGAACATTATGAGTTACCAATAAATAATTAAAATCAAACAGTGCACTGCTATCTAGAATTCTACAGAAATGTCAGTTGAAGAGAAAATGTCCTAGGATGCTCGTGCAAGGTGCCACTAATGACCTAGCATGACCGTGTTACCCACGAAAACTGTGCTATCCAAGACTATATATCATTTTCATTTTCCTTTTCTTACCTTTCTCATTCCTCCCCAACATGAGCCTATTTAGTGAAAACCCTAATTTCAGCCGACTAGGGTTTATATTCCTCGAACCCAAATTTCTCAAAGTAAAAGCACACTTAATGTTCTTATTAGTTTTAAAACATCATAATTGACTTATCATCCTTATTAGGTTTAAGAAATGATCAATCTAATTAAGCATGTAATAATCTAGGTAAACCCTAGTTTACCAATTAAGCTCAGATGTGGTCATAACAGAGGCACCATCCCAAATTACTCTCTCACACAGAAAAACAAATGGTCTCATAAGCCCAAATTTTCTTCTAGCTCCATCAAAACAACAAGCTTCTCACCGACCAAAACATTACTAAGAGAGGATTTGTTGGACCATCCATATGCTATCTCTTCCTATCAGATTCAGAAACAACAGAACATATCTTCAAAAACTGTCCTGCCACAAAACTCATCATCAAAAACTTTTTTGATTTTAGATCTAAAAATCAAAATCTTACCGCTATGCCTTTCAATATAAAACCTCTCCAAAGAGTAGCAAATTTCTACCCAGAAGACATCATTATGACCATCTTATGGCATATTTAGATAGAAAGAAACCATAGAATATTTAATAATGCCAAAAATCATCCTCATATCATATTACTGAAGATAACATCAAATCTCGATAGGAAAACGACAAGCCCCCCAAAAAAAAGAAAGAAGAAAGAACAGCAACAACCTGAAACTACAAGAGCCCCCCACACAATGGACAAGGAACAGCAGAAACCGAACAAGCCCAACTCAAAGAAAGGAAGAGCGCCAGACAGAGATTCCATCCAAACCCTCACAACCTTCAAACCAAGAGCATCCAAGCGCAAAAACCTCATAAACTCAAGACCACAGAAGGCCCCACATGCCACAACACCAAACTCGACCATCATCAAAAGATGAGAGGGGAGCAGAAAACCAGATCAGCACCAAGCAGCAAAGCAACCATCCAACGCCAGCAGACCAAACAGCCACAAAAGCCAAAACCCAGAGATGTCCTCTCAACACAGCAGCAAATAAACATACACCAAAACCCCAGCAACAACGCTACCTCTCCACAGAGCAGCAGATAACAGAGCAAACCAGCAGAAAAAACAAACGAAGCACCACAAAAGAAGAAGGAGAACTGCCATACATCAACCACACAAAACATGCCCATCCAACACCACAAAAAGACCACCTCCACAACAAACAACAACCATACCTAAGTGAGCTCTGCCACTCCCAAGGGAAAGACCATGGGGGAACAGAAGCACCCAACAACAACACACCAACAGCCAACACCAAACCCCATCACCAACAGAGGCCTAGAGCGAGCTCTGCCACTCCCGAAGGATAAGCTCTCCACTCAAGAAAGAAGACCAAGCAGCAGCAGGGCCCATAAAGCAGCCACAACAGACCATCTCAGGGAAAAGGGAGCGTCGACACTCCAAGAGTGGGGACTCGACCTTTGCCCTAAGATAAGGGGGAAAAACAAAGGACCAGACCAGCAAAACATCAACCAACAGAGGACACTAGGGAAAGTGATTCTAATGATCCACATAATCCCTACAGATCAGCTTCCACAAATCATTCCAACTTCTTTCTTTGTCATCATGAACTCGAATATTCCTCTCCCACCAAAGATAATAGAGAGAACATAACACCAATAATCTGAACTTGCTGCACTGACATTTTACCAACTCAGTCCAGGATTTCATATCAACCGAAACATTCAGCTCCAAACCAATAAGATTCCAAATCTGTCTTGAAAACGGACAAAGAAAACAAACATATGTAGTGTCTTCACCATCACACTTACACAGAAAACACACAGAGGGAGTAGGAATGCCCCTTTTCCTAGCATAATCTGAAGTAGGAAGCTTGTTATGAGCAGCTTTCCAAGCATGAACTTTGAATCTATTCGGGGCTCTAGACTTCCAAATCCACTGAAAGACATCGGAATCACAACACTTATCCCTAACAGCACTCCAAACGTTCTTCAACTTCGGGCGATCCTTATTGCAAAAAAGGATAACATCTTCCTCGTTCAACGAGCAAGGATACTTCTCAAGAAACTCAATAAGGTTCTTGTTGTTTCTAGATGGAGGGATATTCCAGTGTCCATTAGAGATAACAGAACTAGCATAGCAATCAACAGGAAGGCCAAGCTTAAGAACCGAATCAACACCCAAACAGTCTTTCAACAAACGGTTATTGGGAACCCAGGGGTCAACCCAAAGCCTAATACTTTTACCATTCCCAATCAGGTTCCTTTCTTTTGGTTGATTCTTTGGAGTCAACAAGTTTTGAACAAATACTTTTTTGAAAATGAAAAAAAAAGCAACAAGAGTTTCAGAGGACAAAAAAAAAACATCAAATCTCGATATTCAACATGCTTGCAGGACAGGCACCGACGTCATCTAGGATGACTCCAGCAGAAGAAAGCCTGAAAAACAAAGCAGTAACTGGAGATGTCTTCTATACCCTGGAGGAGATTTTGGAGGAAGAATCAGACTTCTGAAAAGAGTGTTGATGCTTGTCTTTAGTTTATTTATCTCATGTTATTCATCTTTTAGAGGCTTGTCTTAGGGGTGCCTCCCCGTGGAACTTCTATCTTCATCACTTTTGTTATTTCATCATATCTAGCTTCAGTTTTCTCTGAACATGACCTCATGCAGGTGCTAGCCTGCATATTTGTGGACTTTATGAATTTTTAATAGAACTACATGACCTTTTATAAAAAAAATGACTCAACAAAAGACTTTCACAGGGAACTCCTTGGATGAAGACCCTTATCACCACCTTGGTTCTTTTAAGAACATCTTTGACACCATGAAGATATATAGAGTTCCACAAGAAGTCATCTATTACAAGGGGTTTAGATTCTCCCTGGGGGAAAAGTCCCTACATGGTACCTAGACTTGCCAAATAGAAGCATCAATGGGTAAGGCCCTTTGGCTAACACATTTTTTGCTAAGTTCTACCCAGTAGAGAAAACTCTGAGGAACATGCATAAGATTACTAGTTTCAAACAGATTCATAGTGAGGTTAGTATGAAGCATGGGAGACATTTCATGAATATCACAGGGACTGCCCCCTTCACAACTATGACAATGGTTTCCTTGTAACTACATTCAATAATGGTCTCACGTCTACTGAAAGGACCTCTCTTAATGCAACTACTAGAAGTTATTTTTTTAGGTAAGAACCTTGAGAAGACTATGAAGATACTTGACAACATGGTTGCATTGTAGGCTCTCCTTGATTATGAAAGAGGAGTATTTAAGAAGGCATCTGAAGCTTTAACCATTGAGATCCAAAAGATCACAATCAATGTGTTGTAATTCAAGGATTTGGGGAACAAAGGAAAGAACAAGGCTGAGAAGGTGATGAAATGTGCTACCTATGGAGAAGGGGGACACAGAGTAGACAACTGTGCTTATACACAACCTGAGGAGGATGGTGAAGAAGAAGATATAGAGAACGTTTCCTAAGAAAATTTCAAAAGACTAGACCATATTGGATTCTCCTATGGAAACAAATATGTTGCTAAAAACTCCCATCAATTAAATGAACAAGAGACCACCTTGGTTCCACAGGGGAGGTGGACAATCTAGGTTCACATGTAATACAAGCTAAAGCAGAATCTGAATATTTACCAATGAAAAAATTCAAACCAGAATAGAAATCCCAGAGGAGCAAGTCAAGGTCAGGGTCAAGCTTCAATTCAGTAAGACTTGATGTCTGTGACGTTCACGTTCATAAAAGGATAAGCTTCTATAATGAGCACCTGATTCAAAGCTATATAAACAATAATAGCCTTCTAAATACGATGCAATCCCATTTGGGGGATGTAGCATCTCAAATGGATGATATGTAAGTTCACTACAAAGAAATTGATCAACAACCTACACAACTGTCTGAAATGACAAAAAAGCCACAAGGAAGGATAATTTCCAATACGATAACTGCAAAGATGGCCACTCTTAGATCAAGAAAGATTCTAGAAGAATAAATAGATAAAACTACTAAAGGGAACACTCATGTTAAAGAGTCCCCACCTAAAATTGGCTTAATAGTGCCTAACAAAAGAAGGAACTGAAGTAGAGGTTGTTATCTAGAAAATTAATTTGAAGAAAAAAGGTAAGGGAAAGAAGTTAGTGAAGGAGCAAAATCTCAATGCAGTTGAAGAGGCCCTGATAGTTAGAGGTCCTTATGCATCAAGGATACCTTTATCGTATAAGTTGATTAAGGCTCATTTGAAAAAGAGGATTGAAACGTTCTTAGAAGTTGTTAAGAAATTGCATCTGGACATTCCCTTTCTAGATCTCATTGAAGACATGGCAACTTACGTGAAGTTTTTCAAAGATTTTATAGCAAAAGAAGACGTGGATTTAAGGTCAAAACTATCATCCTACCTGAAATGTGTAGCACCTTTGTTCAAGAAAAGATGCCAACTAAGTAGAAAGACCCAGGATCTTTCACTATCCCATTCAATATAGGAGATAATGAGATAAGACATGGGATAGTTGATCTTGGAGAAAACAGTCTTATGCTACTCACACTAGCCTAAAGTCTAGATCTTACTGACATGGTCAAAATAAGGATTTGAATTCAAGTAGCAGATCATTCTTTCACAAGACCGATAGGAATTATAGAAGATGTTCCCATCTGCATGAAGGATGATTCTTCATACCCTATGATATGGTCACAATAGATAACGTGGAAGACCCAACATGTCTGGTGATATTTGGAAGATCATTCCTTTCTACAAGGAGAGATTTGATAGACCTTGAGGCATAATCATTACTATAAGAGTAAAAAAAACCATATCATCTTCAGTGTGCAATATTCTATGAGGGGACCTTCAATTTTGAGCCAGTCTACTTTGTGGATAGTTACAACCAATTCAATGAAGAAGTTCAAGAATGGAACCCCATGATGCTCTAGCTAGTGATAGTGATGAATAACCTCAGCCCTAGCGAAGAAGATTCGAAGTGATTAAATTACTAGACTACTTGGACAAATAAGAGAGTGACTATAACAAAGAAGAAGGTGAGGTAATTGAAACAGTGAAATGCATCTCTCTAGAACAAAATTTTGAAGAGGAGGCATGGAAACCTAAGATGGAGCTAAAGCATCTTCCCAAAGTCTTAAAGTACAAATTTCTTGACAATGAGAAAAGAAATCTAGTTATTATAAAGTATATCTTAACAAAGGATTAGCAACAACAACTTCTATCTGAGCTAAAAAAGAATTAATGTTATAACCCCAATTTTGATTGTATTTCATGCAAATATTTCATAAGAAAAAACTTGCTTGACAATTTGTGTGCATTATTTCAAAACTTGGGTTTCTTTGCAAAATTGTCTTGAATAATGAATTTTGTGCTTTTCCTATTTTTATAATCCAATGAAAGTGTAAAAGGATAAAGGAAAAAAAAAACCCAAAATAAGGGAAAAAGCAAGAAGAAAATAAATAACATATGTTTTATTTAAGAAAAATATGGAATTCTCTAGAAGGTGGCATAATTGGCCATAATAGGGTGGTTTTAGTTCCACTTGCCTTCTAATATCTAGAAAAGTCAAAATTAAGAGAATGGACAAGAAAGAAAGAGAAAATATGAGTTTAATACATGATATATGCCTTTTTAATGTAAGACTTGCTCTTGAATAAAAATGGTTATTTATTTCGATTTTTGATCTCAAATTGTGTCCATGAGTAGACTATGTCATCAATAATTTTTCCTTAAAATTTGAGAATAAAAGGACAAGAAGATTGGGAGATATGGATTTTCTAAAATTACATAAAGTGAGTGGAATATCTTTAAATGTCACAATATCTCAATTTCTAATGTGATTATATTTTAATCTACAAGTGCGATGGAAACCGTCGGGATCAAAGATCCAATGGCTCACGCATCATCCCCTATCCACGTCATATCAGGGAAGCAAACTGTACACATGCAAGATTGGAAGGTGGTATCTCCCTCTCTGATCCATCTCGTCGCAAAATATTTGGACGATTACCTTTGTCCTATGAAACCAAACTAGAAACATGTCAATTTATAGTCTTTTAATGGCCTATAGAAGGGATAGGACCCTCACCGTCCTTCTCCTCTCCATAGGGATTGGGAACTCTAGACCAGACCCCCACCTATAGACACCTCATCGAGTTCTACGAGTCCCCACAGTTGAAAACGATGAATTTATGCTCCAAGAACTTTTCCCTCTCTCCTGATCTATCCTTCTCTAGTGAGAGCTCTTCCATAGTGTCACCTCATACAAGACTTAGAAGATGAGGAATGGGGGGAAGCTCGGAGACCGTTAGATCAGGTCAACCTGCAAATCAGTAGAGGCAATCAACGACCCAGGTTCTCTCTGTGGGTCTGAGCAGCGCAAGTGGGCATGATCAATGTGAGTCGTGTGATCTCTACTCGATCAACAAAGACCAACCATCCTATGGCTCTCTTTTTGCGTAATTGGGTATTTTCTTTGCCTCTTTGGTCAAAAAATCAAGAAAATAGTCATATCTTGTAAAATCTATTAAAAATTCGTTCTTTGTCCAATAATTAAAAGTAATATATGTATTTTGATCAGAAAAATACTAGTTACACAATAAAAATATGATCTTGGCCTATACTAGCTTCCAATTTGAAAAGTATTCAAAGTTTCTATCTTTAAAGTGATTCAATGGATTTAGACCCTAATTTGTGAGTGTTGATAAATCTAATAGACTTTATGTTTTTAATCAAAGATTGATATGTTATGAATAAAAGGAATACCTTAGACTCATATGGACATTACAATCCAAGATTTGAAGGGTTAGGATTTCTTTATGCATAAAGGTGTACTAAATGATCAAAATTAGTGTTTGTCAACCCAATAAACATAAAAGTGTCAAACATCCATCCTTCTATCTCTCTAACCCTAATTTGACTTAAAAGGATAAAAATGGGGACTTTTATAGAAAAGACACCTTTTGTGGCACACTCTTATATATGCAACCTATAAGTAGGGTTTGTGGATTAAGAAAGTGAAAATGAGGAATAAATGGACTATTGATTATGGATAATAACGTAAGAAAGTGGACTTAAAAACCTAACTTGAGAACTAGGTCAATACTTTGATATGTTTTACAATCATGTAGTGACACATGGGTGTATGCCTTGAATTTTAGGTTGACTTGCTCGGTTGATTGTGTGGTTAATCTTACTTATTCTTATTTGGACTGCAAATTCTTTTGAGACAGGTATGTAGAAATACCTAAGAATATCTATTATAGTTTCCCATGGTTTCCCAGAGATTTCTTCACAAGGTTTGAAAATATATGTTTGCTTGTTTATTTCATTCCATGTAAAACTTTAAAGTGACTATGATTATCACAATATGTATGGACATGACTAGCCCATTTCTAGACCACCTCTGGATCAATGGAAAGGCCATTGATGGAGCCTTCACTCGTGTGGAGTTGCGTGCACCACTAAAAATCTTAGAGATAGTAAGTCTATAAGTTTAGCCTTGCGTGTTCTATAATAAGATCTCCACCCATGTATGCTAAGATACGTGGAAGTCTTATCGTAGTACAGTTGAGGGTCAAATCCACAAGACAATGGTCTTGTAAAGGATTAACAAGATAAAAAACGTTATAATTCTACTTATCTACTTAAGAGTTGATATTTAGATCAAAGAGTTGATTTGATGATTAAACTAAGGTGCAAAGTAAACTAAATAGCAGGAAAGTAAAATTAAGGTTGTAAACAATATTTAGAAACCACTAGGATGTGATCGAGTTTCACCGCCACTACACATGGACTAAAACATACATCATAATAGCATGGCTTGCAATAAGAATCCAAACAGTTAGTATCTTTGTAGACTTAGCTTCCTTTCAGATAACTAACTACGAGAAGCATGGGAGTATTGTGATTCCAGCCATCCCCAAATGAATGGTCACTTACTTTGCATCACTCCCTTCGCAAAGTGGTGCATCACTCCCTTCGCAAAGTGGTGCATCACTCCCTTCACAAAGTGTGTTCCTCGACCTGTCAAAGTTGTACTTTCATACGTCAACTGATTCCATTTCATAGTATGAAAGTACAATGATGGAAGTGAGTTTACTCCACTCCTTGAAAAATGCTCCTAGATACCGTAATAGATATATGGTGACGACATACATCAAGAACCAACATGCTATCGATGTTCGAACCCAAAAGCACAAACATAGAAAATTCATACTAGTAGATAATAAGTAACACAAGTTGGTGATCAAGCGACTATCATTCATTAAATGATTGATGTTGAACTAGAAAGATAGTATTTATCTATTGCAAACTCATAAATTTGTTTTGCTAAACAATAATTGTTGTATTATGTTGTTATGTGAAATTTTGTTTCCCCCACATACCAGTATGACCTGTCATACTGTTCGACGTGTTGATTGTCGACGTTTTTAGGATAATCTTGCTAGAAGTAGGACATTCAAGGAAAGAATGCATTGAAAGCAAACAAATAAAGTAAGGCCCAGAGGATATAAATAGATGATTTATTTCTGGGTAAAATTCTAAAACCCATATTTTGTACAAGTTGGTGAAAATATTTTTTTATCATGTACCAAGTTTAGTTAGCTTGGTCAAATTTATTAATTATTTCTGATCATGTGCAAAACCATTTGAACCTATTTTTGTGATAATGTCTCTAGCTTCTTGGCCTTCCTTAATTGGGGGTTTCTGGGGAATGGGGTCGTTACATTTGGTATCAGAGCTTAGTTTCCCATATAATCTTTAATAATTAATAAAATTTTGCAAAGTCTTTAGAGTCCAAAGGGAGATACTAGAGTTTTTTTTTCAAAGATGGAGGTGTCTAGAAAAGGATCATGATCTGAGGGCTGGTAAGATTTTCCTCCATCCTGCTAATCAGTTTACGAGGACTCCCAGAATCTGTGTGACTGCCTGGCCAAAGTATGAGGGTTTGACTCAAAATAAGATACCTCTATAATATCTTATCTACTCTCATCACTTCTTTATCCCCTTTTTGTTAACAAACTTTAAGTGCCTAATTCTCTCTCTCTCCACCTCCTCCTGAGTACTGGGTTATGGATGATAAGGATTAGAGAAGACACATAGAATGTGAATACTCCAAGAAAAGGAAGAGAGAAGGTGAAGCCTCTTGAGAGAAAGGCCCTGAGCCTAAACCCATCCCCTTCAACATTGTGAACCCTGAAGGAAACCCTGGACCTGAAGATGAACCTATGTCTGAAGTTGAAGCAAGGGATGATCCTAGCAATGCTATTCATTCCTGACTGGTAGCCAGACCAATGGTAACAAAAACTCCTGAGAAGCTCTTGTTAGAATAAGGAGGGAAGTTGACTGAAGCCATTAGAGCCCTCACCCTTAGAGACGTTCCTGTTAATGAGAACAATGAACATGTACTCGCCCGTCCCCGCCTTGGTGCCACCATATTAGATTTGATGAAGCTGAATATTAAAAAGTTTTGAGGGAAAGACAAGACAGAGGTAGTAGACAAAGTTGATGCTTGGATCTTGATGGTAGAAAATGGATTTTTCATATTGGAGGTACAACCAAGAAGGTTCTCTTCATCGCCCATTTCCTAGAGGGAGCAATAAAGATATGGTGGAAGAACCATATCATGGGTCGAGACCTAAGTGAAGAGCTCATGACTTGGGTAGATTTTCATTCACTTTTCACTACAAGATTCATACATCCCGCTGATAAGAAGGAAAAGGAAAAGCAATTCACTTTCCTAGTTCAAGGAAGCTTATCCATGACCAACTACACTAAAAAGTTTCACCTTTTAGAGAGTTTTGGCTACTACTAACAGAAGAAAGGAGGGTGGAAAATTTTGTGGATAGACTTAACCCTGCCATTAAGCCCCATTTCATGGAGAGAAAGACCATAACTCTCTCAGAAGCTCTGAACTTCACCCTAGACAATGAGAAGATGGTCATGCCACAACAAAACCAACCCAAAAGATATCTTGTCTTGACTAAAGGAAGTTCTGACCCAAGAAATGATAACAAGAAGAACCAGGGTCATCACCATGGCAAGGGAGGAAAGGGAAAGTCACGCAATGAGCATCAACAACAAGGGGCATCATCTAGATGCCACAAATGCAGGAGATACCATCCAGGAAAGTGTTTCTTTGAAAGGAAAGTGTGTTTCCAATTACAACAAGAGGGACACTTCCAAACCAACTTCCCTCTTCCTGACCCAAGAGGACAAGCCCTGGTGGTAGCTCAACTAGTGACAACACTACCTCTAGTGGCACAACCAACACTGGAAGCCCCACGAGTCCCACCTGTAGGAGAGCTTTGATAGGCTCAAGTTTTCACCATCAACAATGAGAAAGCCCAGGCTAATTCCAACCATCTGATATAGGGTAATAACCCTTAGAGTAGTTTTTCTATATTTGTTTATGCAATGTAATGGAAGTTTGACCATCATGAAAACTATGCAGGCATTCTTGAAGTTATGGGACAAAATGTGAAAGCTCTATATGATTTTGGATCTACAAATACTTTTATTTCAAGAAATCTCACAACTATGCTCTGTCTGGATTTCAAGGATTTAGGATATGTGTTGGATGTCACTACCCTGAGTGGTCAGATTTTCACGTCACTTTTGAAAACCCCAGTTTTACCTGTTAGATATCTAAGTCAGGAATTCCCTACCAATTCTATTTTGTTCGACATGAATGACTTTAATGTGATATTTGGCATGGATTGGCTTTACACCTATAGAGCTCGTATTGACTGTAGGGAGAAAAAGATTGTGATAAAGAGACTCAGTCACCCACGTTTAACCATTTGAGGTAGGAAGGATGGAATGAAGAGTTTGTATGTGTCGACCTTAAAAGTAGAGAAAATGATAGCCAAAGGTTGGTAGGCATTCATAGCAGTTGTTATAGAACCTGAACCAAAGGTTAAACCCTTAGGAGAGATAGAAGTAGTTTGGGATTATGTGGATGTGTTTCCAGATGACTTACTTGGCCTACCTCTAGAGAGAGAGGTGGATTTCACCATAGAGCTAGCTCTTGGAATGAATCCAGTCTCTAGGGAACCTTATAGGATAGCCCCTGTTGAGATGTTAGAGATGAAAAAGAAACTACATGAATTACGAGTCAAAGCTTCATTAGGCCTAGAACCTCACCTTGGAGAGCTCTAGTCATATTCATCAAGAAGAAGGATGGATCGTTCTGCATGTGCATTGACTATCAATGATGAACCAAGCTACCATAAAAAACAAGTATCCTCTACCCAGAATTGATGAATTGTTTGACCAACTTAAGTCAGCTCGAGTCTTTTCCAAGATTGACCTTAGCACTGGGTACCACCAGTTATGAGTTAAGAATGAAGAAATAATCAAAACCACTATCCTTACATGTTATGGCCATTATGAGTTCCTAGTCATGTCGTTTGGACTATCCAATGCCCCAAGCATTTTTATGAACCTCATGAACATTGTGTTCCAACCCTTCCTTGACTATTTCATTATAGTGTTCATAGACAATATCTTAGTCTTCGCAGATGACCTAGACCAACACTGAGACCACCTACTTAGAGTCCATGAAATCTTGATGAGGCAAAAGTTTTATGAGAAGTTCTCGAAATGTGAGTTTTGGATCTATCCCATCATGTTTCTTGGACACATCATCTCAGGAGGGATGATCTCAGTAGATCCTACCAAGGTGTCCATTGTACGTGATTAGACAATGCCAAAGAATCCTTCTAAAATTTGCAGCTTCTTGGGATTGGTTGGATATTATCGACAGTTTATCCAAGACTTCTCAAAGACTGCCCTGCCACTTACCAAATTCACTTGTAAGGATGAAACGTTCGTATGGTATGATTTGTGTGAAGCCTACTTCCAAGAGTTGAAGGAGAAATTGACCACAACACCTCTATTGACTCTACCATCTGGTAATGAAGGTTTCATGATCTTCACTGATGCATCCAAAATGGGGCTTGGATGTGTGCTAGATTAGAATAAGCATGTCATCACTTATGCATCCTGACAGCTCAATCCAAATGAAGTGAACTATCTCACACATGACCTAGGGTTGGCTACAATTATACATGCCCTGAAAATCTGGCGTCACTACTTATATGGTGCTACCTTTAAAATCCTCACTGATCAACAATTTTTGAAGTATCTCCTAAATCAGAAGGAGCTCAACCATATGATGATTGTAATGGCATACCTTGTAAATCATTTGATAAATAATAAAGGAAATCTTCCTATTTATTTTCTTTTATTTAGTTATGAGATGATGATCTCACATAATAAATGTCTAAAGAATGATATTACACAATAATGTATGTCTTCAGGTTGATGACCTGAACAATGAGATCATACGGATGTCAAGACTATATACATTCTTGATATGTCCTAGTTAGATGTTATTGTGAAAGGTTAATAGACAACAATAACACATAAGACTAGAGTGTGTGTTGGTTGATGATAGAACTCATTAGTCATGATAAGTGATATCAAACCAAACACATAGATAATTGTTAGATAGTAGTGTATTAGATAAAGTCACCATGAGAGTGACACATGGATACCGTCACATGGTAGTCAGAGTCATCTCCCATAGTGTTGGTGGTGATTGTGGTTCTTAGACCTGAAATCAGTACACCCATTACATGTTGTTTGGTGTACTTTCACATCATCCATTGTGACCTTGAATATTGGTTTCCATAAAGGTGATGATTGGATGCACTGGGACACATGGGAATGAATGTGAGTGACAGTGATGGGATTTGTCCCTTCAATAGGAGTATGATATCTCAGACACTTGATAAACATGACTAGTAAATGCATGTCCATGCACATGTGAGTCTATATGTGACATTAATCTTACATATATCTCAGAAAATATGCTCTAGTTCAAGAAACAAATATTGAATATGGAAGAGGATGACTATTCCATGCCTTGAGTTCAATCTGATATTAGTGACAAAGGAACTATACACACATTGTAACACTAATGATTGTTTGTAGGTTGAATTTGTTCTCTAACTTTCCATTTACTTGGGTAGTAATGATGCATTGCTAGGTATCGCTCTTTTCTTCTGATGTCATAAACTAGTTATAGACATTCACTGCCAATGTAAATTGGAACTTGTAGGGTCACACACATAGGATATACATGTAATAGGAGTTTTTTCATGAGTTATGTTTAACTTGATTTACTAAAGTCTTTTAGTATTAAATTTAAACAACAATTGACTGATTGGACTGTGAACTAATTAGTTTAAGTGTTGAACTGATCAGTTAATTAGAAATTACATCTGCTGAATTTTGGATGAACCAGGGTATGAACCAACCAATTCACTCAGTGAACCCATCCTCTCAAGGTCGCCAAATTACTGTTTCATGAGATGAACCATTCAGTTCATAGATCAATTTGATTGCATCAAGGATAAGTGTTGCTGTCATTTTGTGCATTAATTAGATTAGAATTGCCACTACAATTGCGACTGGGAAACTGGTGCATCCCTACCAATGGCATTACACACTACTCAATTGGAATTTGAATAGATACAGCTCCACAAGCAAACAACACACGGTGGGATCACTTTCAAAATTTATAGAGACCTAAACCTACACACATACTTCTACTAAAACACTACACCCACAAGTGCACGAGGTTGTGTCATAGTAAAGGATGATGGCAAGTATAGGGTTGATCCATATGGAGAAAAGGGGGCACAGAGCTAGGTTAGCTTTTAGGCTAGGTTCCTACTATGGAATCTAGGTTCAAGGGTTTGAAGGTTGTTTTGATTGATTACACTAAGTTGAGAAAGAAATAAATTAAAGGCAGACAAGCAAGAACAAAACCTAAGTTAACCCTAAATTGTTAACTTTACTAAGCAAGAAAAGACAAGGCAAGGCAAGGAAAGAGAACAAGTTATGCTAAGGTAGGCAAGAGGAAGTATACACTACACTAAGCTAGTAAAAAGGGCAAAAGAGTAAATGAAGACCTAAATTATCAAGAACAAAGCAAGAACGAGGCAAGAAACTAACTAAGCAAGTAAAGAGCTAATTAAGCTAACACTAGCTAAGCAAGAAGGAAATTAGGGTCTTAAAGCAATAAAGGGATGTGTGGGCTATTTGGGGGGATGTACTTATTAATTAGGTTGGGTTGACATGTGAATACTATGATTTCATTTATATTATCAAACTAAACAACAAACTCGAGTCTAATGAATTGTCCTAAACTACTAACTCACCATGGATATGCTAGGTTGTCTATAGGGAACTAGTTCCTAACACCCCCTACTACCCTTGCGAGGCTCAATTGGGTTAGGGTTTAGGTGCAATTCAATTAGAGTCTAAACAAGTCTAGGTTTCTAGGGTATATGATCTTAGGATGATTAGGGGTAGAGATTTGTAATGGGAGTGGAAGTGAGGTTTTAGGCCTCCCATCAGCCACATTCCAACCTTGAGAAAGTTCCATGCTAAGCATGCTAAATTCATCTAAACTAGCTACTTAGATCTCTCAACTTTGGTTAGGAAAATTTATTAGCATGTAGGAAGATGGGTGGCTCTCTAGGAATTCATGAATTGGACCTAGGAGCAATTCCCAAAATTCACACATGTAAGCAATTTCCCTAAATTCCTATGTGATTTCAAGCACAAACCAACAAGAAATTCATTGAGAGTGAGATAGAAATAGAAAATAATCATTAGAAAATGAAATTACAATGTCTACATATCATTTTCCCCGAGCATTCTATCAAAGTAATAATTTTGACCCCAAACAGCCCACCTAAGGGGCCTAGCTATTCATATAAATACAAAATACAAAAAAGGAGAAAGAGGTAAAAGAAGCCATGGAGCTAGGTGTTGATGGAGTACTCCTCCTCTTCAGATATTGCAAGACATCCTCCTCCTTCTTCCAAGGTGCAAGGGCATGGGATGATGGTGGAATAGGGTTAAAATAGTAGGAAACTAGGGTTTTTGTGGTGGAAATGGTTAAATGGAGTGTAATGGCGGTGAAAATGGAGTGGAATTGATGGAATGAAAAAATGGGGATCTAGAGGTGGTAGAAGGTAGCTAACCTTGTGCTCTAGCTTCCACCTAGGTATATAAAGGTATTGGGGAAATAATAGGTCAAGTAGGGGTAAAGTGGAAAATGTGGTGCAATAGTAGCTAAGTTTTTGTGGGGAACATGGTCATGGTGGAGTGGGGTGAGAATGGTCATTCTGAAGTGGAACGATCATGGTGAGAAATGGGAAAAATCACAACAACTTGGTCAAATTTGTACATGAAGTAGCAGGACCATGGTGAGGCAAGGGTAGCACGACCGTGGTGGCTTGGATCACTCTGCTCGTTCTTGGCTCCACAATCATTCTGCATCAGTTGCCACACGGTCGTGCAAGGTGGCACGGTCGTTCTTGGTTAGTCCATCACGGCCAATCTGAGTGGCGCGACTGTGATGATTTCTACTTTGCTTCAATGTGACTCTGTTGATTTTGGATGAGCCAGAACAACCGTTTTGATGTACCACAAATGTGGTGGTCTCTGTTGTAGCACTTTGACTTGATTCTTTGTTCATTCTTGGACATATTTGATTTAATGGAGCTTTGGCCACTAGGGGTAGGTTGAGAGAGCCTCAAACTTCACTTTAGGCCTCTCCATTGGTAGAGAAACTCTATAACTTTCTCTTTCTCTTCCATCCAAGCATGGTCCAAATGCCTGAAAAGCATGCAAATAATGTCCATAAGTGCATTTTACACAAATATGCATATTAGGAGGAATAACATGTAATCTAACAGGTATAGATTTGATTGAAATGCAATATGACACAATATGAAGCCCTAACATAGGGCTGCATTACCACCCCAAACTTAAAACATACTTGTCCTCAAGTATGCTCCAACTCAATCTCTCTACAATTTTTCTACAATCAAGAAGTGAGAAATCCAATTCAATAGATGAATATTGACTAAATGGGCTCACAAATGACTAGGTACATGCATTCCACCTTTCTCCTCTCCTCTTTCACAAACCAATCATGATTAGATCACTAAGCCTGCAAATTTCAAATATAGCACATAGAAAACACAATCAATCCATATGGCTGTCACATCGCTCTAGGTAAATCATTTCATGGTGGAAAAGGTAAAAAATGGCCAATTTTGTTGTTCATGTGTTCAATTTCATATGTCCATCCACAATAAATAACCCACATGTCTGGAAAAAAGGCAAAATTAGCTAGGTTTGACATTTACTAGCTCCATAGGCATGTAAAAGGAAGAAAGGGTTGTAGTAGGATTTCAGAGTGCTTTTACACACTCATCTTTTATTTATTTAGATGCTCTTAAACATGAGCATCTTTTATTCTCTCTTTGCATTTTTTTTCAGATAGGGAACATGATGATGAGAGTGAAGTGGGGGCATGTATATGGCCACCCCAAACTTTTGGACGTGGCCAAGGATGATTATGTGCACTTTGGCATCCTTTCATGAGGCGGAGAGGTAAGAAAATGATAGAAAAAAGTGAGTCAAAGAGGGGTTACTAGTGTGGACATCAACATGAGATCTCATGCATGAAAGTTACTCCAAAAATTTCATCAAGCCATGATAGACCACATGGAGTAATATCAAAACCACATTTCTATCATGAGATTCTACAAAACTCTAAGCGTTCACGACTTGCTTCAATCACAAATTAACCAAACATTTCACAAGCATGAGATAGGTGATACGCATGTAAAAAGTAAAAATTGAGGCCATTTAGCAACAAACCATGATAATTCACTTGCATTTGTAAAAGGTCATCATTTTCAATCTAAAAAGTAGAGATTGGGTCAAAACACATTTTAGGCGAGAAGTTCTAAACTTGGCAAAAATTGTCCAAAACAGTGCCAAATCGCCTTCAATCACATCTAAGCCCTCATTATGGAAAATAAAGTAGGAAACAAGCAAATCCTATTTAAAACATGAAAAAATAACCAAAAATCTACATGATGTGCAATGCAAGGAAAAAAGAGTAGTTTTTTTTAAATTACGCAAAAAAACCTGAAATTGACCTATATGATATGCATGTATGTAAAGAAAGCACACAAATTATGGATACCCAAGTATGACAGATGGTTGTAAGATTTGATCATCTTGAGCAAAAAATTAGAACAAGTAACATAGAGAAAAGTGGGGTTGAGAAAGGTCTTACTGCTCTACCACCCCAAACTTTTAAACCATGTTGTCCTCGGCATGAAATAGAAGTCTAGGATGATAGGGTAGAGGGCATGAGGTCGTGATAGACAAACACCAAGATGGGAGAGATATATCAAGGTGTCCAGTGAGCATGGAATATCCATCATGGTCGTTTTTTATTGCTTGCACCATGGTATTTCTATGTTGCACGACCGTGATGATCTCCTTCTTGTAGCTTTTCTACTGATTTACAAATTTTTCTTCAATTTTGATCTTCTCCTTGGCAATATTATTTATGCATCATCCTCCTTCCAATGTACCTTTCCCACCATGATTCATAAACAAAAAATCCATCAAATATAAAGTGTGAGTGTGTATATGGTTTCATGGAAAAGTGTAAAAATAACCAAAAAGTATCAAAATTGAGAGGTTGGCTGAAAAATTTCCCAAACCTAGGTGGGTTTCCTCCCACAAGCATTGAGTTTCATGCCTTCAGTTGGGCTTCATAGAGATTCTTCATTCTTTGAGCATTTGGCATCCTCATGTGCCCATTCTTGCAATAAATGCATCTCTCATTTGCACTTAACCTATGTTCCTCACCCCTTTGATCACTAAATCTATCCTCAAGTCTTTCATTTGGATCTCCTTTTCTCAAATGACCAGTTGTACTCTTGAAGTGACCATGCCCAATATCCTCATCTTGAACTCGCCGGGTTGAGGATTTGTATATGTTGATTTTTATCTTCATGTCTATGAAAGAGATTGTTATTATGCCACTGTGAACATGTACCTCAACATCAGTTGTAGATAAGAATGGTCTTCTCAAGATGATGGGAATCTTTCGATCATCCAACTTCATGTAAAGAACAATGAAATCATCCGAGAACATTGCACCCATTTCCTTGTCAATCATAACCAAAATGTCATCCACTCTTCCTCTAGGTATTTGATGGAGCGATCCACCAATTGGAGAGTACAATGTGTCGGTTTCAACTTGCCAAAGCCCAGCTAACATAGACACTATATGCCATCAAATTCACACTAGATCCCAAATAAATTAGGGATTTGTTTATGCGATGACCTCCAATGTAGATAGGGATGAGTGGTGATCCTAGGTCTTTCGTCTTCACGGGAAGTGAGTGTTGGAGGATTGAGCTCACTTTTTTGGTCAACTTTACTCTTTTTGGTATTCTCCCCGTTGAACTTCTCTTCACAATGCATAAGTTCTTAAGAAACTTGGCATATTATGGGATCTGATTGATAGCATCCAACAATGAAAAGTTGACCTTCACTTGGAAAAACACCTCAAGAATGTCAACATTGTACTTTTGTCTCCTTCTTACTTCCAGTGTCTCATCTAATTCTTCTATGAATGGTGTCTCACTTGCTTTGGCTTTACATTCATCAACAATAGGTGGAACACTAGGGATGATAGGACCTAAAAATGGAGTGTGAGGTGGACCACATGGTATCCCAAACTCAACAGGAGATATCACATCATCATCTTTGACAATCTTAATCACGGTGTCACCCCTTGGCTGCCTTTGCTTTACTTTATCAACCTTTTCTTAACTTGTAGGCTGCTCAAGAGACTTCCCACTCCTTAGAATTGTCACAACACTTCCTTGCTCATGGTGGATAGGGGGATCTATTGTGTCTGTTGAGGAGGTGGAGGTGTCACTAGGTATTAAAATTGAGGTGGAGGGGAGAATTTAGGTTGGAAGGTGAATTGATTGGAAAGTTGTGGTGATGGAGGGAGAGGAGGTGTGTAAGTCTTGGGATATCCTTGGAAGTGGTATATGGGCTGAACTTGCATGAGAGGTGGACTATAGAGAACTTGAGTGGAATGCATAGGTCCACTTGCTTCATTGAAACTCATTATGGGACTTGAAGACAACTTTTCTTCTTAGAGAACAAGTATGGAAGACAGATGCTCTATCCTATCCTCAAGCCTTGTAACATTCTTTTGCAAATCATCAAATCTTTTTAACCTTGAGAGAACCTCTTCCTCAAACCTTGAGTTATATCTTGGACTTTGTGGTTTCATTCAGCTATAAGAGTGAGGTGTCTTCTTTTCTTCACCATAGAACTCAAAAGAATTGACTGAGTGGCAAGGAACATTCATCGCTTGGTTATTCATGAAGCTCACCATGTCACCAAGAATATTCATCACTTGTGAGATTGATTCTTTATGAGTCAAAGATGTCACACCAAAGGCATGGCCACCATCATTCAACATGCTAGAAGCTTGAATTCTTGAACCTTCTTCTAGCTACTCATACAATGGCCATATCTCCTTAGGTGGCCCAGTCATGAAAACTCCTCCACAAGAAGAATCTAATATAGCTTGATCCTTTACATATATACTGGAGTAGAAGGACTGAACTAGCTACCACAAAGGGATCTCATGGTGCGGGCACTCTCTCAACATGTTCTTAAAATCATTCCCAAACATCATGAAGTTGTTCATTGCCCATTTGACTGGCACTCACTATGATACATAACATTTGTGTCAACCTTACTATAGAGTAGAATTTCCTCAAAAAAGCATTCTTCATCTCTCCTTAACTCATGATGTACCCTCTTGAATCATACCAATCTTTGGCTTTTTCTTTGAGGGAGAAAGAGAACAAGGTCAACCGACTTGTGTCATCACTAGTCGTTGGCGTCCTGAAGGTGTATCATACTTCAAGAAATGGGTTTAAGTACTCATAGGGGTTCTTTCTCTCTGAGCAATATAATATGGGTAGGAGCCTAAGAAGACCTAGAGGGATAGAGAATTTCTTCCATGGCATTTAATCAACTCTTCTTGCAATTCACAATTTGTAGTTTCTAGGCTTAATCTTTAAGTGTCTTGTAAGGTGCATTTTGGCCTTCCGTCTTGTCCTCCCCAACTGGCTTGTCAAATGCACTAGGCACAACCAAACAATAAAGAGCAAGTTTGCAAACCATTATGCACAAAGAATACAAAGAATAAAGAATAAATAATAGCAACAATGATGGAAGTAGGAAAAGATCAAAGAAAAACTAATTAGCTAGGTTGAGCACCTTTCTCCTCGGCAATGGTGCTGGAAAGTTTGATGTGTTTCCCAAAAACAACAAAACAAACTGGAAAAAGATGGTGTCAAAGGGGAGATTCAACACCACAATTACTAGGTAGCTATGGCACTTTCAGTCTCTGACAATGACGCCGGAAAGCTTGGTGCGTCCCTATCAATGGTGTGCATACTACTCAATTGGAATTTGAATATATGCAACTATGCGAGCAAACAACACACGGTGGCATCACTTTCATAATTATAAAGACCTAAACCTACACACCTACTTCTACTAAAAATACTACACCCATGGGCGTATGGAGTCGTGTCCAAGTATAGGAGGGCAACAAGTATGGGGTCAATAAATAGGGAGAAAAGGGGGAAATAGAGTAGGGTTAGTTGTTGGGATAGTATTACAACCCCAATTTTTGGGTTTATATGCTTTGAGATGCAATTTCTCCAATAAAATGTATGATTGTGAAATTGTAAGATTTACGTGTATGGAATGGATTTCCTTTGCAATATTTTCTTTATGCATGTGATTTCATGAATCATAATATGTTTATGAGTCCAATATGATTAAAAGAAAAGGAAGAAATCAAATAATGAATTATTAAGAAAAGAAATTGAGATAATGATAAAAATATGAATAATATGTGGAAAGATGTATAATTGATCATCATGGATGAGATTTCAAATCCACATGGCTTCTTGTGATAACAAGAATCTAAATAAAGAAGATAAAAAGTAAATGTGAGAGAAAATATGAATAGACTATGCTTAATGAATAATAACTTGCATATGAATAAAAGACATTTATCCTTTCAAGTTTGGGACTCAAACTTGGTACACAAGTAAATAATAATAATACAAGGTTTCCCCTAAAATTGGATGAAAAAGTTTAAATGAGGAGAGAGTTATGATTTTTGGAAGATTTCATAAAGCGAAGAGCATGGCATTAAATGTCACAATTATCTGAGGCTATTTTTTGGATTTTATATGAACACAGGGAATGATAGTCATTGGATCACAGATCCAATAATAGTTATGCTTTCTTCTAGCTGGACTAGGAATAGAAAAGAAGAACAATGCCTAGAGGTTTTCCAGTCGATTTTCTCTCCGCACAATTGATGTGTGAATTTGGTGGATGTCCCACTGAATTTAGGATAGCAAATAGAATCATTTAATTCTAAGATTGAGTACCTTTGGAAGTGTACTCAGGAATCCCCTAATCTCAGGATTCTTATCGACTGCCTACCCTGACCACAGGCTATATAAGGGAATGTTTCCCTTTTGTGAGGTTACTAAACTCTTCGCGACATTTCACTACATTTAGCAAAGTTTCCCCTGTGAGTAGTTTGGAAACTATCCTATCTACCTGATCATTTTCCCCTCCCTGTCTTCCGGTGCGTGATCTCACCTTTCTCCCTATTCGTATCTCCTATGACCAAAATAACCCCGTTGTTGGTTTCGGCAGAGAGAGTCGGAGGTGGTGGTGTCCTTTCTGGTTGCTTAGGAGCCCAAATGCTAGGAGTCAATGGTGGAGTTGACTACTAAGAATGCATGTGTCGGCAGCGGGAGCGGAGCGAAGGAAGAATAAGATCGAGCGCAAAAAAAAATTTCTAGCCCTCGACTCAACACAGGTGATGAGAGGGTACAGAGGGGTTTTTGTAAGAGACTGTAGGTCTGGCCTCACAGAAGTGAGCTACTAAGGTGAAGCATGACCACAGGTCCAGTCAAGATCGGTGTGGACCCAAGGATAGTAAGGAAAAAGTGGATCGCATTGCTGACATGGCGGCGCCCATTGGTCCAAAGGTAAGTAATTTAGAATAATTATAGAAATAAGTTGGTACCTTGGATATGAACAAGTTATATATGAAAATTATCAAAAAATTATGAGGAATTCATTAAAAATATAATTGAAGCCTAATTATACTTGCAATTCAAAAAGTTCTTAAAGTCTCTATCTTTAATGCATTCATGAATAAGAAACCCTTATTCACTTTGAAGATTGCAAAAGTAAAATCATCCAAGTAGTTTATTTCCATGAAATCGATAAAATGACAGGAAACTAAAATGAGTAATCATAAATAACCACATACATGATTTGGAGATCTCACAGGAATGAAGCACAACCCAATCGAAATAGGAAATCCAAGTAATCAATCAAGCTAGTCACACAAGCACAACATATCCTGAAAAGCATGTACAACCTATTTACTACATACTCATCAAGAACTTACTTTATTGACTTGGGAATACTTCCTAGGGTTTCCAATCCTAATTAGGGTTTCCTTAGGGTTCTTTAGATCTATTTCTCAACTTTACCTTTTTAGGTCAAAAAAAACCTAAAATAGTAATTCTATGTTCAAAACCATGATCACTTAACTTTACCTTTTTAGGGTTCTTTAGATCTATTTCATGAATAAGAAACCCTAATTTTATGGCTAGAGGAACTCTGCAATCGTAAGAAGATGAGACATGTACGGCTAACATCCACATGCAATCATACTTTTTGGTCAAGTTAGTGGTTGCCCAATTACCCAGTCTAGAGCTTGACGAGATAAAAGGATTGTTATTAGAACCTCAGATGCACCTCCTAGGAAAATAAGGTGGTGAGACCTACGACTAGAGCATTTTAGGGTTTCTAAGGAGTCACCCTTGAGGAATCATGTCATGCAAGAATCTCAATATTTTAAGTACACCATACACCCTGGTACTGCCAAGATGGTTGATATGTGCAGTGATACCTTGAAGGCTTGGAATGAAGAAGGATATAGAGGTGCATGTGTCCAGTTGCCATACAGGCCAGAAGGTGAAAGCCGAACATCAGTAACTCAGTGGATTTCTATAGATAATGAGAAGTCCCTGAGAGGGAATGAGAGAAAATCACCATGGACATTGTGGTGGGATTCCCATGGATCAAGAAAGGTCATGATGCAATATGGGTTATGGCAGATCGCCTTACCAAGTCGACACATTCCCTTGCCTAATAGAGAACTGCCAATGTTATAGATCTGGTTGAACAATATATAATTATGAGATAGATAGTTCAACTACATAGTGACTCGAGTTCCAATATTCTTGAGTATGGCCTTAAGTTCACTTCCATATTGTGGAAGCAGGTGCATGAAGAACTTGATACCAGTTTGATGTTTAGCATGACATATCACCCCCTGACTGATGGACAGTCAAGAGAGTATGATCTAGACTTTAGAAGGTCTGATGAGAGCATGTGTGCTCATTCAGAGTGATTCATGGGAGCAGTAGTAGCAGAGTTTGCTTGTTATGACAACCACCAAAGCTAGTATCAAGATGTTTGAAGCTCTATGAGGGAGGTTATGATGGTCACCACTTCACTAGGATGATGTAGGTGAGAGGACCTTGTGAAGGTCATAGAAACCACAAAGTATGCATATGAAGTCTCTTTGATCAAGTAATGGATGAGTAAGCCCATGATCGATAGGAGTCACATGTTGATGACAAGCAGACTGATTTGCAGTTCACTATGGATGAGCATGCATTTTTTCAAATCTGACCCATCTGAGATATAGCTAAGAAAGTTGATTCACTGATATATGGGTCCATTTGAGATGGATTGGTGGAGTTTCTTATATTTAGCCTTACCCCTCAGGATAACATGATGTATGATATGTTCCATGTGCTCGATCTAGATCACTATGTGATGTAACCGAGCCATGTGTTGAGCATTGAACCTATTTAGCTTTAAGGGAGGCTAACATACCCTAACTCACCTGTGAGGATTCTAGATACCCAGTGTGAAAGAACTCAGATGTAAGAATATAAGATGATAAAGGTTCTTTGGAAGCACCATGGAGACGATGAAGCCACATGGGAGTTGATGACATATATGGAAAGTCTTATCCTAAATTGTTAGTATGTTTGGTAGAATTTTGAGGAAAAAATTCCTATAATAGGGGCAGGATGTTACAACCCCAATGTTTGGGTTTATATGGTTTGAGATGCAATTTCTCCAATAAAATGTTTGATGTGAAATTGTATGATTTGTGTGTATGGAATGGATTTCCTTTGCAATATTTCCTTTGTGCATGTGATTTCATGGATCATAATATGTTGATGAGTCCAATATGATTAAAAGAAAAATAAGAAATCAAATAATGCATAATTAAGAATAGAAATTGAGATAATGATAAAAATATGAGAAATATGTAAAAAGATGTATAATTTATCATCATGGATGAGATTTCGAATCCACATTGTTTCTTATGATACAAGGAATATAAATAAAGAAGATAAAAGTGAAAGGGAGAGAAATATGAAGAAAATACCATTATCCTTTCAAGTTTGGGATTCAAAGTTGGTACACTAGTAGATAATAACAATACAAGTTTTTCCCTGAAATTTGGATGAAAAAGGTTAAACGAGGAGAGAGTTATGATTTTTGGAAGATTTCCTATAGTGAAGAGGATGACATTAAATGTCACGATTATCTGAGGCTATTTTCTAGATTTTAATTGAACCCGAGGAATGATAGTCGTCAGATCTCAGATCCAACACTGGCTATGCTTTCTCTTAGCTTGACTATGAATAGAAAAGAAGAACAATGCATAGAGGTTTCCCAATCGATTTTCTCTCCACACAATTGATGTGCAAATTTGGTGGATGTCCCAATGAATTTGGGATAGGAAATAGCATCATTTAATACTAATATTGAGTACCTTTGGAAGTGTACTCTGGAATCCCCTAATCTCAAGATTCTTACAGACCGCCTACCCTGACCACATGCTATATAAGGGAAGGTTTCCCTTCTATGAGGCTACTAAAATCTTTGCAACATTCCACAACATCTAGTGAAGTCACTCCTGTGAGCAATCTGGCAACTAGACTATTAACCTGCTCATTTTCTACTCCCTGTCTATCAGTGCACAATCTCACCTTTCTCCCTATTCATATCTCCTCTGACCAAATTAACCCCATCATTGGTTTCGGCGGTGAGATTCAGAGGTGGTGGTGTCCTTTCCGGCTACTCAGGAGCCCAGACGCCCAGAGTCAATGATGGAGTTGACTACTGAGAATGCCTATCTCGCGACTGGGAGCGGAGCGAAGGAAGGAGATGATCGAGCACAAAAAGTCATTCCTGTCCTTGACTCAACATGGGCGACAAGAGGGTACAAATGGTTTTTTGCAAGAGATTGTGGGTCTAGACTCACAGAAGCAAGTCGTTGAGGTGGCACACAACCACTGGTCCAGCCGAGATCGGTGTGGACCCAAGGATAGTAAGGGAAAAGCAGGTTGCATTGCTGACGTGTCGTCACCCCATAGGTCCAATGGTAAGCAATTTAGAATAATTCTAGAAATAAATTGGTAGCTAGGACATGAACAAATTATATATGAAAATTGATCAGAATAATACGTGGAATCCATTAAAAATATAATTGAAGGCTAATTCTGCTTGAAATTCAAAAAGTGCTTAAAGTATCTATCTTTAATGCTTTTATGAATAAGAAACCCTAATTTGATGATTAATGAAATTGGGAAAGGTCATATGGATGTTTTATGTGAATATTAACATGTTGTTAACAAAAAGGATGTTTTGAATATAAAAAGATTATCCATGTGCTTAATTGGTTAGTTTAGGGTTTCATATGAATAAAGTGCATTAATGGGATTAAAAACCCTAATTTAGGTGTTAATGACTTTTGATGAGATATATTTCAAAATCCATGTTTAAAATAGAGATATTATGTTTTAAAGCCAAATTAGTAATAAAGAGGCTTTAATGAGAATAGTTAAGTAATTAGGGTTTTGAACATAAATTACTATTTTAGGGTTTTGTAGACTTAAAAAGGTAAAGTTTAGAAATAGATCTAAAGAACCCTAAGGAAACCCTAATTCAGATTAGAAACCCTAGGAAGTATTTCCAAGTCAATAAAGTAAGTTCTTGATGAGTATGTAGTGAATAGGTTGTACATGCTTTATATGATACTATTGTGCTTGTGTGATTGGCTTGATTATTTTTCTTAGATTTCCTAATTGGATTGGATTGTGCTTAATTCCTGTGAGATCTCCAAATCAGGTATGTGATTATTTATGATTACTCGCTTTAGTTTCCCGACATTTCCCGACGTTTTATCGATTGCATGGAAATAAACTGCTTAGATGATTTTATTTCTACAATCTTTAAAGTAAATATGATTATCACAATTGAAGTATATATAAGACTTTTCCGAACCTACATACCATCTGTGGATGTAAGATAAGAGACCAATCCCTAGAGGGTAGGTAATAGGTGGTCAATCCCAAAAGGGAAGACCATTGGGAACCCAGAGAGGTGACCCCAGGTACCAAGCTTAGGATGGAGAAGGTAGCCTTAAGTCCCTTGTAAGAACTAAACCCTAAGAGAGGGTATCCCAGTGTATGAGTAACAACGGTTGGGAAGTCATAATGAAATATGTAATCTTGCATTGTTAACAACTATTCGATGTGATTAGGTTGTTAGAACATATGTGCAATATTTTGGTTGTCCCCACATACTAGTATATTCATTTATATTGATCGACACTTTGTTTGTCGGAGTTTTAGGAATATCTAAAACTAGACAAATAGTAAAGTGTAATTTGCAAAGAATAAAGTCAATCCATAAAGGAGGATTTAGTTAAATAGAACTCTACAGTGAGTAGAAGTTCCAGATTCCTATTGTTGAAAGGTATGTAAAAAGTAAAGTTTTATCTTGTTTTAAGTTTAGTCTTTGGTAGAATTTATTAAGTATTTTTTTTTATTTGCAATACCAATGATCCTGTTTTGGGATAGCGGCTCTGACTTCTTGTTCTTCTTTAATTGGAGGTTACTGGGAAGCAGGGTCCTTATAGATATGTTCCTACTATGGATTCTAGGGTTTAAGGGTTTGAAGGTTGTTTTGATTGATTACACTAGGTTGAGAAAGAAAGAAATTAAATGAAGACAAGCAAGAACAATACCTAAGTTAACCCTAAACAGTTAATTCTACTAAGCAAGAAAAGACAAGGCAAGGTAAGAACAGAGAACAAGTTATGCTAAGGTAGGCAAGATGAAGTATACACTACACTAAGATAGAAAATAGGGAAAAAGAGAAATTAAATACCTAAATTAGCAAGAACGAGGCAGGAAACTAACTAAGAAAGTAAAAAGTTAATTAATCTAACACTAGCTAAGGAAGAAGGAAATTGGGGTTTTATGGAAATAAAGTGATGTGTGGGGGGTTTTGGGGGATGCAATAATCAATTAGGTTGGGGGAGACATGTGAAAATTACGATTTCATTTAAATTATCAAAGAAAACAACAAGCTAGAGTCTAATGAATTATCCTAAACAACTAACTGGTCATGGATATGCTAGGCTATGTATAATGGAACTAGTCCCTTACACCCACTACTACCCTTGCAAGGATCAATTGGGTTAGGGTTTAGGTGCAATTCAATTAGAGTCCAAAAAAGTCTAGCTTTCTAGGTTAGATGATCTTAGGATGATTAAGGGATGATGTTAGTAATGGGAGTAGAAGTGAGGTTTTAGGCTTCTCATCACCCACATTCTAGTCTTGAGAAAGCTCCATGCTAAGCACACTAAATTTATCTAAACATAGCTACTTAAATCACTCAACTAGGGCTAGGAGAATGTATTAGCATGTAGGAATATGGGTTGCTAGCTAGGGATCCATGAATAGGACCTAGGAGCAATTTCCAAAATTCACACATATAAGTAATTTCCCTAAATTCCTAAGTGATTTCAAGCACAAACCAAAAAGAAATTCATGAAGAGTGAGACAAAAATAGTACATAATCATTATCAAACAAAATTTCAATATTTACATATCATTTTCTACCAATATGGTAACAAAGTTACATTTTTGACCCCAAACAGCCCACCTAAGGGGCCTAGCTACTCATAGAAATGAAAAATACAAAAAGAAAGGAGAAAGAGGTAGAAGAATCCATGGAGATAGGTGGAGATGGAGTAATCCTCCTCTTTAGTTTCTATAAGATGTAATCCTCCTTCGTCCAATGAAGCAAGGGCATGGGATGGTGGTGGAATCAGGTTACAAAAACTAGGAAACTAGGGTTTTGGTGGTTGAAATGGACTAGAATGGAGGTACAAATGGAGTGGAATGGGTAGAATGCAAAAATGGGGAGTTAGGAGGTGGTAGAAGGTAGCTAACCACATGCTCTAGCCGCCACCTAGGTATATATAGGTTTGGGGGAAGAAATAGGTCAAGTAGGAAATGCAGTGTAAAAGTAGCTAGGTTGTTGTGGGTAGAACAACTATGGTGGAGTGGGGTTAGAATAGTCGTGGTGAAGTGGAACGACTATGGTGAAAATGGGCAAAAATCATAGGAACTTGTTCAAATTTGTACATGAAATAGCACGGTCGTGGCCGTGGTGGGGCAAGGGTAGCATGATCAGGGTGGTCACCACGACCATGGTGGCATGGATCACTCTGCCCATTCTTGGCTCCATGACCATTTTGCATCAGTTGCCACTCAGCCGTGCAAGGTGGCACTACCATTCTGGGTTATTCCATGATGGTTGTTCTCAGTGGCATAGCCGTGGTGATTCCTACTTTGATTCAATGTGACTTTGTTGATTTTGGATGAGCCAACACGACCGTTCTAATGTACCACGGTCGTGGTGGCCTATATTGCATTACATTGAATTGATTCATTGTTCATTCATGGACATCTTTGACTCAATGGAGCTTTGGCCACTAGGGGTAGGTTGAGGGAGCCTCAAACTTCACTTTAGGCCCCTCCAGGGTAGAGAAACCTTAGGATCACTCCTCTCTCTCTTCCATCCAAGAATGGTCCAAATGCCTAAAAAATATGCAAATAATGTCCATAAGTGCATTTTACACAAATATACATATTAGGGGAAATAACATGTAATCTAGTAGGTATAGATATGATTGAATTGCAATATGACACAAGCTGAAGCCCTAAAATAGGATTGCATCAGAAACATAATGAAACAACTTGCTTTAAGGATTGAACTGATTGGCTCACATGCCAACCGAATGGTTCACCTATGAACTAATTGTTTTTTCACTTGCAAGTTACAAAAATTTATGAAATTCCTTTTCGTTCCACTCCCACATAGACTGGGAACCCTGACCCTAACTCTCCTATAAATAGAGGGGTACTAGGGGATTCCTAGATATACAACTTAATTGCCTCTTTCAATTGTTGACTTCTTTGTTTGTGGTAACCGAGAGACCCAGAGCAAGTCCTACCCAATAAAGGGAAGGATAGCAAGGGAGAGCAATTGTGGGAGAGCAAGTTGGTACTAGTACAACAATTGGGAGGGACAACTTCTTCTTGTTAGTTCTTCTAGAATGATAGGAGTTCATGGTGGTCCATGTGGACTACTTTAGAGGAGAGGAGCTTTTCCCACTAGGACGACAATGCCAAGCTGCCATCCGTGGTGATCAACTAGGAGCTACTGTAGATGTTGTTCAAGTGTGATTTAAAGAAAGGAACACAAGAAGATGAGGATATTGTCATTGGACTTGATCCAGGACCAAGTATATCCTCAAAATCATCCTTTCCAATATATATTCATTGACCCGATCTACTATTATAAGGGGAATACAGAAGTTAAATTTTTGATTATGTTGCCTACTCTGTCGCCATATTTCCCAACAGTGGTATCAGATCCACTTCAATTTACTATGTTTTGGGATAATCGATATGATCAGTTTTTTTGTTTTTCATTTATTTATTGCATACGATGCAAATACTTAAACCTATTATCAGACCTTGTGCAATCCCAAACTAATATATATATATGATATATATGCAATTACACATGTCACCCTAAAATCTAGTTTTGATGGTAGATGTATAGGGTGGTTATGGCCAATAACCCTAAAATTATATGCATGGTTGTTGTGTGTTTATTCTTGTTTTATATCGATTTGCATATCGAGCCTCTGCCTTATATTGCACTTGTAAAAGTATTATTCTCTCGTACCTTTTCTCCCCTCGAATGTAACTTGAGGTTTATCTATTATCATATAATAGCATTAGGATAGTTTAATTCTTCTTACGATGAAGAAGACAAGCCAACTGGATGGAGGACCATAACAGATGTATTGATTGACTGGAGGCCCAAGTCATCGACCGAAGGATCCATAAGATGATAGATGAAAGACCAGATGGCTGGGGTGATGACCAAGTGACCGTCCAGGAGGCGAATCAATCAGTTCAAGGTTTGAACCAATCAACCCAGATTGGAAAGCATAGATCTTTCTTCAACAACATGTTTCTACATGAGATGTAGACACTAGGTGGTGGTAGCTCCTTGTGGCTCCTAGGAATTACAATACAATGGCCATAACCATCGCTTATTTTTATTGAATGTTTTTGTTTGTGGTATATAGCATGTACACAATGCGTACTATATTTATGTGGTGATTTTATATGTATATATATTTATAAATACAAACTACCTAAAATAAAATATTAAGTCTAAGATGAATTTCATTAGCAACACGCATGAAAATATTGACCTACTATGTGTAGGCACGCCAAGTGTGGTGTGTTGTCCATCTCGTGATAGTGTGATGGTACTAATGTAGGCCAGCCAAGTGGGGTGCATTATGTTGGCTTTTGGATCAGACTTCACTGGGTGTCATTAATGAGATTAAGCAACAAGAGTCATGTGGATGATTATGACAAAGAGTTGTACATATCATCTATTTAAGAATTAGATAACATGCAATTGGCAAATGTTTCCTACCTTAATGATTTATTATGGATTCTAGTGTTGACAAGGTAATAATTGAGTTGTTTTAGATCTTGGCTCACAAGCTTGTACACTGCAATCTTCCAAATTGATATGTGATGGATATCATTTTGATTAAAATAGTGGGAGCAATATTATTTAAAGGCCTAAGTAAATATTGTAAAATATTATACAAATCAAATCAAATTAAAATATTTTGAAAAAAATGCAATCTTCTCTTGTAAAATCAAATGACAATCAAATTGTTGTTGCAATCAATCCTTAGGAAGGACAAACTTAATGGAAACAAATTCAGGACTGGATTTCGACTTTGAGAATGGTTCTCAATGATGAGCATAAGCTCTATGTCCTAGAAACACTAGTGCCAGAAATGCATGCTCCTGATGCACCTAGGACTAGAAGCATGTCAACGATGCCTTAGACATAAAGCAACTTATACTAAGCTGTATGAAGTATGAGTTTCATGAGCAGTGTGATGACATGGGGATACTTGAGATGGTAACACATCTTAAGGACATGAATCATAATCATAATCATACAAAGGAAGAAAGGTGCAATGCCGCAAAGGCGTTCTTTGAATGTAAGATGACAGAGGGAGACTCAATAGAGAACCATGTGCTAAAATTGATTGGACATGTAGATCATCTAGAAGAACTGGGATTCTTTGTGATCTATGAGTTGGAAATGGATATGATTCTACAATCATTGCCTGAATCATATAGCCATTTTATGGAGGGTTACCACTTAAAAAATATGGCCAAACCATTGTTAGATTTTCTTGGCATGTTGATTAATGCCAAAGTAAGAATGAAGAAGGATAAATCCATGATCATGATCATTGGAATGGATTATGAGGATGAAATCAAGTCCATAAAGAGTTTTGGGGCTAAGCATGAATCTAGATCTTCAACGCTCAAGATAAGGAGAAAGAAAAGTAGAAGAGGAATCTGTCATTTCTACTTAAAGGAATTCAGGAATAAGAACAAGGGGATAGAGATATCCACTTCAGGTATATACATTATTGAGATGAACTTATCTACTTCTTCATCTTGGGTACTAGATATTGAATGTGGATCTCACATATGCTCGAATATGTAGGATCTGAAAAGAAGTAGTCCTTTAAGAAACAATGAGGTTGAACTACGAGTTTCATAGGAGAAAAAGTTGTTGCCACTATAGTTGGAACCTATAATTTATCTCTGTCCACATGGTTTGTTAGTGTTAATGAAATGTTATTATGTACCATTCATAAATAGAAACATCATTTCTATATCTTGTATGGACAAGGATTCATATGAATTTCATATTAAGAATGGTCGATGTTCTATTTCTAAAAATGGGATCTTTTATGGCAGTGCCCCACTGTCTTATGGTATTTTTTTTCTAGATCTAAAGACATATATTTATAAAGTATATACCAAAAGACTAAAACTCAATAAATCAAACAAAACATATCATTGGCATTGTCTCTAGGGCACATAAATGCATATCTAGACTCCATATATAAATATGGTTATTTGGAATCTTTTGATTTTGAATCAATCGAAACATGTGAATCTTGTTTGTTGGGCCAGATGACCAAGACTCCTTCTACTAGTAACAATGAGAGGGATAGTGGTCTGTTAGGACTCATACATATTGATATATGTATCCCTTTTAGAATAACTGCTAGAGTGGGTATTAGTACTTCATTACCTTCATTGATGACTTCAGTAGGTATGGTTATGTTTACCTAATGAAATGTAATTAAAAACCCTTAAAAAGTTCAAGGATTTCATAGATGAAGTACAGAACCAAATTGGAAAAAGTATTAAGGCACTTCATTCTGATTAGGGTGGAGAATACTTGCGTCAAGAGTTTGAGGACCTTCTGAAATCCCATGGTATTGTATCACAATGGACTCCAGCTAGAACACCTCAACATAGTGGCATATTAAAAATAAGGAATTGCACATTGCTATATGTGGTGTGATCAATGATGTGTTTATCTTAACTTCCTACTACCTTTTGGGGTTTTTCTCTTGAAACCACCATGTTTACATTAAACTAAGTGTCATCAAAATCGGTTCAAAAGACACCATATGAGATATGGTATGGGAAGCATCCCAATGTGACTTTTATGAATATTTGGGGTTATGAAGCTTATGTGAGAAAGTAGTTTCCCAAAAAACTTGGACCCAAATATGATAACTGTTATTTTGTTGGATATCCTAAGGAAACCAAAGAATATTCTTTTATTCCCTATCTAACAATAAAGTGTTTGTTGCCAACGATGCAACATTCTTAAAAAAGGAAATTATTTTCAAAGGAATCGGAGGGAGGAAAATAGAACTCAAAGAGGTTCAAGACCAATAAGAAAACATTAAACCAATATATATACATAGGAACAAGGAGAATCAAAAGTCGTTGTGGAATCTCAAATTCCTCAAGTGACACGGGAACCTCATAGATCTAGTAGGATACACCTTGAACCTAAAAGATTTGGTTATCCTATGACTTAGAAAGGCTGTTAGTTGGTCATAGATGATGAGCCAACAACCTATATACAAGATACTAAGGGATCAGAGTCTGGGAAATGGCTTGAGGCCATGAGATCTAAGATGGAATCCATGTACACCAACAAGGTATGAACTTCGTTGGATCCACTTGAAGGGGTAAAACCCATAGGGTGCAAATGGGCCTTCAAGAATGAAATGGATGATAAAGTACAAACCTATAAAGGAATCTAGGTTGCAAAGGGTTTTAGACAAGTTCAAGGTGTTGACTATGAAAAAACCTTTTCTCTAGTTGCCATGATTAAGTCCATCAGGATCATGCTTGCCATTGCACCTTACCGTGATTATGAGATTTGGCAGATGGATGTTAAAAACCCATTCCTTAATAGGAGGATATGTAAATGACACAACTTGAGGGTTTTATAAATCCAAAGGATGCAAATCAAGTATGGAAGATATAAAGGTCAATATATGGATTGAAATAAGAATCTTGGAGCTGAAATCTTTGATTTGATGAATAAATCAAAGAGTTTGGCTTTAGTCAAAATGAAGATAAGCCTTGTGTGTACAAGAAGGTTTGTGGGAGCATGATAGTATTCCTCATATTGTATGTAGATGTATACTATTGATGGGAAATGACATCCCTACTTCACAGATGGTAAAGGGGTTGCTGGAAAATACATTTTCTATGAAGGACTTAGGAAGAGCATCCTATATCTTGGGAATGAAGATCTATAGAGATAGATCTAGAAGGCTACTTAGACTAAGTCAGAGCACAATCATTGACAACATGTTGAATAGATTCAACATGGAAGACTCAAAGAGAGGGAACCTGCCTATGTCTCATGGAGTTTCCATCTCTAGAGATTAATGCCCTAATTCTTGTAAAGAAAGGGGACACATGAGTAGAACTAAATATGATTCCGTAATTGGATCCATCATGTAAGAAATGTTATGTACTCATCCTAATGTCTCATATGCCTTAAGTATAATGAGCACATATTAGTCAGATCTAGGTGATGCTCAGTGGATAGCTGTCAAGAACATCCTTAAGTACTTGAGAAGAACTAAGGATCAGTTCCTTGTCTACAAGGGAGAGGAACAATTGGTGGTGAAGGGTTACATCGATGCAAGCTTCCAAATTGACAAAGATGGTTATAGGTCACAATAAGGACTTGTGTTTTTCCTCAACATCGGAGTTGTGAGTTGGAAGAGTTCCAAGCAAGAGACAGTTGAAAATTCTACAACAGAGACCGAGTATATTGTTGCATCAAATGCAGTAAAGGAGGTTGTCTGAATCAAAAATTTCATCTTAGAACTTGGGTTGGTTCCAAGCATCATCAATGCAATTGAGTTATTTTGTGACAATAATGGAGCTATTGCACAAGCTAAGGAAACCATGATCACACCAACATTCCAAGCATATAAAAAGGCAGTTCCATTTCATACAAGATATTGTACAGCCAGGAGATGTAAATATTTGCATAGTACCAACCAAGAGCAATGTGGATGACCCCTTGAAAAAAGCACTTTCACAGAAAAAACATGATTGTCATGTTAGATCACTTGGAATCAAATTCATGGGTGATTGGCTCTAAGTGCAAGTAGGAGTCTATTGGTATGTATACCCAGAGAGCTAATCATATGGTGATTTTATTGGCATAAATTGCAAATGATATGATTGAGGATAAAGGCAATCTTCTAATTTATTCTATTTTATTTAGTTAAGTGATAATGATGTGACATAATAAATGTCTAAAGAACGATATTACTAATAACATATGTCTTTGCGTTGATGACCTGAGCAAGGAGATCATACAAATGTCAACAGTATATAAATTCTTGATATATCCCTAGTTGGATGTTATTGTGGAAGGTCGATAGACAACAATAAAATGTAAGACTATATTGTTTGTTGGTTGATGATAGAATCTCATCAGTCATGATATGTGATATGAAACCAAACACATAGATACTTGTTAGAAAATAGTGTAGTAGAGAGACCCACCATGAGAGTGACACATTGAAACCATCACATGGTAGTCAGAGTCATCTCTCATAGTGTTGGTGGTGATTTTGGTTCTTAGACCTAAAATCAATACATTCATGCATGTCATTCAGTGTACTTTGACATTATCCACTATGACCTTGAATAAGGGTTTCCATAAAGGTGATTATTGGATGCACTGTGTCACATGGGAATGAGTGTGAGTGACA
Source organism: Alisma plantago-aquatica (assembly GCA_963693085.1). NCBI lineage: Eukaryota > Viridiplantae > Streptophyta > Magnoliopsida > Alismatales > Alismataceae > Alisma > Alisma plantago-aquatica. The sequence continues at coordinate 929,354,862 of OY856414.1, read as the reverse complement.
AGATGATATTTTTCCTTCCTATAGGAGTATGATATCTCTGCCACTTGGTAAGTGAGATTGAGAGATGCATGGCCATGGACATGTGTGTCATTTTGTTATACTAAGATTACATATATCTTAGGAAGTCTGTTGTGGCTCAAGGAACAGAGATTGAATGTTGAAGAGGATTACTATTCCATGCCTCAAATTTAGTTTGGATATCAGTGACAAAGGAACTATACAAGCATTGTAACACCAATAATAGATTGTAGGTTGAAGTTCTTCTCCAACTTTATATTTACTTTGGTAGCAATGATCTATTGTTAGATATTCCTCTTTGCTTGTGATTTCATAAATTAGTTATGGACATTTACTGCCAATGTAAATTGGAACCTATACGGTCACACACATTGGATACACCTAGAATAGGAATTTTGTTCATGAATGATGTTTAACTTGATTACTAAAGTGTTTAACTATTCAATTTAAACATCAATTAACTGACTAAACTCTAAAATGATCTGTTCATGTGTTAAACCAATCAATTGGAGTGTCAGGTTGATTGGAAATTGCATTGGCAGAAATCTTGATGAACCAGGGCATGAAACAACCAGTTCACTTAGTGAACCCATTGTATCAAGGTCACCAAATGACTGACTCATGAGATGAAGCACTCATTTTGTAGATCAATTTGATCACATCAAGGATTAGTGTTGACGTCATATTGTTCAATAATTAGATTAGAATTTCCAATACAATTGTGATTGGGAAACATGACAAAACAATCGGTTCAAGGATTGAAGCCATCGACTCACTTGCCAACTGATTGTTTTACTTGTAAACTTTTTTTGGGGAAATTCAGGAGGCCTTTTTATTCATCTCGTCCTCCTCTTATGAGTTGTTCAAAGATATTATGACAATCTAATGAATTTTGGAAAGAGATAAACTTGGTAGTACTACTACCATTACAATCTCTAATTACTAGTTGATTCAGGCATTCTAGTGGATGGGTGTAGTGCATCCTCCTTTGGTTATTGTTTTGATGGTGTTTTGCCAATGCATCTGCAAGATGGTTGCAATATCTCTTCACATGGACAATCGACCAGTCTGGCTTCATCAGCTTCTTAGCTCTAGTGATATCTTTAGCGAACCTAGGAGCTCTGTCATGTTCTCCCTGAAGTAGCTGAACAGTGAGTCTACAGTCTGACTCAACGATGATTTTGTTTAGATTTAACTGTGTTGCATCTTCCATAGCTTCTACAATGGCTCTCACCTCGGCCTCTAGTGCATCATCTACTGCTATTTTAACTCCATTACCAGCAAGCCACTTCCTTCCAATCATGGGCCACATAAGCACAACTACTCTCTCTTTTTGGAAGTTGCATCGACATTCATCTTAATCCACCCTTCCTTAGGCATTGTCCATAGTTCTGGTTGATCAATATCTATGACCCTGACCCCCATTTCCCAGGCTATCCTACTCAACTCAACATCTTGACTGACCTTCATCGCCACATGGATGTGGTTAGGAGGTTTCCCATCTATAACATGGCTATTCTGGCTTTCGAGATATTCCAGCAGCCATACATGAACTTATCGTGTACCTTCTTGTTTCTCAAATTGGTTCATATCTAGGAATCCATGTTCTGCTCTGTGAAGAAACTATAGGAGATCATGTTTGTGAGGATTAGTATCCAACACTCTTGGGCATGGTGGCAGTCCCTCAGTGCATGAAGTCCGTCTTCTTCACCTAAGTGGCATCTTCCACACGTACTATCATTTGTCATCCATCACTCTACCCTCCTTTTGTTTATTAGGATGGCATTATGTGAGAGTGTCCACATGAAGACTTTCACTCGGGATCAGGTGTGTTCATCCCAAATAGTTCTCCACTCTCCCTATTTAACATACTCCACCCCCTGTCTGATTGCTTTGTAACCTGAATTTGTGGAGAAGAAGCATGTATTAGTATGTTTACATACTCTTGTGTCTCTTCCAGAATCTCGATTGGGAGGTGTAATTTTTAAAACCTATGTGACACAATTTGTAGGTAGTCAGTCCTCAAGTAAGTTGAAGTCCCATTCCCCATTGTCCAGTACCACATTGTGCACCTTTAGATCATTTATGTCATCTGGTATGGGTTCTGTTGCTTCTTCTCGTAGACAACTTTGGTTCTTCACCCACAAATCATCCCAAAAGCTAGTGTCTCTACTTGTAACTAGGTGTATGTGAGAGTTCATCGTGATGAGGCATTTTACTTACGGGTGGCTCTCCCCAATCATGACATATTTGATTTGCAGTTTCCTTTGTGATCATTGTACCTTCTATGCATCAGTTGACACAATATAGTAGATCTGTTCCCAATCCATTTGAAGTAGAAATTCAAGAGAGATTGTTTGAAGAAGATGAAGGAAACTTGAATTGGATGTTAAATAAGGCTCTGACCAAATCTAAAACACCAATGTTCCCTGAGCCACCTCCAACTATTGTAATAAGTCTAGTAGTGCCACCACTGCTTCCATCCAAGATGAAATATATGGATATGACTTATGTATCAGGGATACTACTTAGAGACATACACATCCTAGAAGATATATTAGAGATGACAAGATAGGGGATGATGTTTTATATAGAAATGATAGATACTCACTGACAAGAAACAACTTAAGGACAACCTTTAGACACAAGGCATCAATTAGCAGAGTATTTTTCAAAGTCCTCTATGGTACAATTATTTAGGAATATATGTATATACACAAAGAGGGATCCATCTTCAAAGCCACATCTAATTCGGAAGTGAAATTATTTGTTAATAATGATTGCACCCCCTTCATTGAAGAGATGCAACATGCACTACAAATTAGTAGGAACCTGCAACTTATCATGATTACCTTCAAAGATTTCAACCATTGGTTGCTGACTGTGGCTAATATTTCCTCTAGGTGGATTAACACTTACAATTGCAATTCAAAAGACCTGTCATGTGGAAGGATGGTCTTTGAGAACAAAGAGCACAAAATTGTACACAAAATCCCACAAAATTAACATGGATGTAGTGTTTCAAAGGATTGGCTTTTCCATCCAGAAAGGACTAGTGGTGCAGCTTGTTGCCTGCTTGTCTTCTGTTTCAATGTAATTGATCGAATAAAGACTTTATAACTTATCAAAAGAAAATCCCACATGTTTGAAACGTCTAATACAAGGGGTGCATGGATAGTGCAATCCTAACTGGAAGGAAATATGCATTGACTCTAGTGGTCCCTAACAAATGTTGAATTCAGGGGACATTTATTGGCGTGCTAAGGATGATAGAAGCTTTAAATGTGGGGGAGGTCCTTGAGAAAATTGCCAATGATAATTTCCACACCCTAAGAGGAAAATACATCATGGAGGTCATCCATAATAGATATGTTTTCTATGACAAGGGCATGGAGGACATTATCCCTTCCACAGAAAACTTTATGGAGATGACAACTAAAGAACATGTAAGAACAATCTTAAAGACCCCCCTTAGCAAACAACTACAATAGCACCAATCATTACTCTACCACAACAAAAAGGTACCCCAACTCTGTTACCCAAGGGATCAATTGAACAGTCAAACGAAGAAGCAAAAGTGGCCAAGGAAACAATTGTTCGCACAAATGAACAAGATATCATCCAAGCATTCGAAAAGGAAGATTCACTATCACATGAAGAAGTTGAAACCCTAATCCTCCCCAACCAAGAGGTAGATAAAGAGGAGGCTGAAAAAGACGATACGACCCCTGAACTAGTAGATGACGCTATAGATGAACTAGAAACAATTAATCTAATAGAATTCACATTCAGAAAAATTTACAAGGATGCTTGCTATGGGTTATCGCTAGAGGATCTGAGTTGCGTAATGAAGAGCTTCATATGAAGATGAAATTGTCACCATTTCCAAAAGGGACAATGTCCAAGTCCTATGGCTAAACCTTTGTGAGATTCTAATAGTTGGAAGATATATGATTGTAAATGTCATGTAAGCTTGCCAGCTACTTTTAGATGACGAACCTGATGATGTATATATAGACTTCTATGATATAGTCAAAGACATAACTCTAAAGAAAGAATTGAGAGAGCTTTAAAGACTCATAGATCACTTAAAGTACAATGTCCCACCTTAATATTTATACTTATTATACATGACGTTTGTTGTCTAAATGGGACATCGGAATACCCTTTGTTTTGATGATGAGAAACATTTCATTCTTATGGAACTAACGTGTTGTTTGAGTATTTTATGGTTCAAAAAAATGAGGGGGTCATACTAAGTGGATAGTTGAATATCAACACACAATATTTTCATGATTATACTCAGTGTAAAAACTTGTGCAAGTATATAATATAGAAGTACTTAGATATCATGTTAATGAAGTGTTAGATCTTACCTATCCACCCAAAACCCTATTTTACACTCACATGAAGACTTTAGGGTTGCTAGGTTTCACAATGAGTCAGCAATAGGACCTCACATACACTACAAATCCTTATAGAAAGTCCTTCTCAGTCGACAAAGTTTTCGACCAAGAATCACATGGTCAAAGACTCAAACAACCAAGAAATAACTTTGCAAATCTTTAGTTATGAGGCAATTTGGTCAACAATATTATCGACTGAGATATGGCCCTTGTAATAGGTTCAAACAAGATAGAGACAGACATATAGACATTAGAGAAAGATGAGAGAGACAATCATCTGATCGACAATATTGTGGACTGAGAGTCATCCGATTGACAATATTGTCGACTGAGAAAAGTTCAGTAAACTTCGCATTTAACAAACATTTTAGCCGTTGCAACCCAACTAATTTTTACCCAATGGCTAGTAAAGCACTAAGACACTCTACACACTCCTTGTAATATCCCTAAATACTTGTAAAGCATTCCTATAAATAGGAGAGTCATTAGGACACCTAAAACACACAAGCTACATTGAGCATCCATTCTAGAGAGAAACAAAGCTAAGATTCACTTGCTATCTTCTTCCTTGTGCTCCACAATTGTGTCTTGTAGCTACTATCTCCTAGCCACCACATAGCAACATCCATCTTTAGTGGATAGGATATCTAAAAACTGGTATAAGAATCATGGCATTGTACTTCATTTGTTAAGCATTTCTTTCTTTCAATCTATTTCTTTTATATTGTACTTTATCCTCCTTGACCAGTCCTAGGGTTGGAGGCTATTGAAAGGAGGTTGCTTGGTGCTACTTCAACAAAGTGAAGGTTGGTCCAAGTTGTTCTTGAGGTTACTTCAAGAAGGCTGCTTCAAAGGAGGTTGGAGCTACTTCTAGGTAAAGGCTATCCTAAGGTGGTGGAGATACTTCAAGGAAGTGAAGGCTTCTCCAAGGTTGCTTGAGGTAACTTCAAGATTGATTCTTCAAAGGAGGTTGGAGATACTTCTAGGGGACAACTATCTCAAGGTGGAGGAGCTACTTCAAGGTGGTGAAGTCTTCTTCAAGGTTGCTTGAGGTTACTTCAAGATGGCTGCTTCGAGGAGGTTGAGGCTACTTCAAGGTGAAGGCTACTTTGAGTGGAAGGTGATTGTATTTTTTTGTAACATCCTTGTGAGGTAAATAAAATAAGTCACTTTCAAAATCCAAATTGGAAACAATTGGGTAGTGGACTGACAACCTTTTATTCAAAGGTTTGAACCATTCTAAATCGAAGTGCCTTCCTTGTTTCCTCCTACTTCTTTGCCTTAAGTTTTAAATTAAATTTTAAAACTACCAAAAGCTTTATTCACCCAACCTCTAGATCGTTCAATGTCCTCTAAACACTTTTTTTTATTAATACAAAGGCTTCAATAATGATCTTATGTAATAGCTCAGATGCCATGTTTAGCTTGAAAAGAGTGTCATATCATAAAATAGTTGAAAGGGTGACTGGACAGATCACCATACAGGTGGTTACACATATTGTCGAGTTGATATTAATGCATGGAAGTGGCCTCCTAGATGATGGTTTGAAGTTCAAAAAATTACAGTTCTATCACAGGATCCCTCAATTAGCACTAGGCTCCAATGATTGGGGTCTCAATATATTATTTTGGATGAAAATAATAGAAACCTTACATATGAAAGTGGAGTTTTACCAAAAGGAAAATTATTCCCACCACCTGTGAGGAACTTATGCATTGGAGCTACTAGCCTCAAATTGCTCGTGATAAGAAATCAGGTAAAAATTATTTTCTCCTTTTATGAACTCTATATCAAAATCAAATATAGCTAATATTGCTTGCCATCTAGCAGATATTTGCTTTGAGGCAAGATTGTTAACATCCTTTTCCAAGACAAATTTATTTGATTTAAAATCTACTCTTAATAAAAATTTATTATTTAAAAGATCACCTTGAAATTTTATAATAGAGAGAACTATGGATAATATTTCTTTTTTTATAGTTGAATAATTTTTTCTAGTTTCATTCCACACTCCTAAGGTGTAATAAACCAAATGTTCTTTATTATCAATTTTTTTCTTAAGGATTCCACCATATCCTATATCTGATGCATTTGTTTCTACTATTTTATAGGCCTCCAGGTCAACGATATTTAAACATGGTAACCTTTAAACCTTTGATTTTATTCTTTGAATAGCCTTGGTGTGATCTATGGTCCAACTTGGTGGAATCTTTTTAGTGTATCTGTAAGGAGTTTTCTATCTAGTGCAAGGTTTTCATAGAATTAAGATATATAGTTTAAGCACTCTAAAAATATTTGTAGTTTTTTTCTCTGGGATTTCATCTTGGAATTTGTTTGCAAAGTCTATAGCTCTTACTATAGGTGATACAGTTTCCTTTTCTATTTTGTAACCTATAAATTGAATGCACATTTCAAATAGTTTCATTTTTTAGTTGAAACAACTAATCCATTATGTTTTACTATTTAAAAGAATGTATTTAGGTGTTTCTAATGATGGTTACAATCTTTAGAGAAAATGAGTACATCATCAATATAGACTATACTAAAAGAAGTATACATATTAAATATCTCATTCATTACTTTTTGGAATTTTGAGGGAGAATTTTTTAGCCCAAAAGGCATAACATTCCATTCATAGTGACCAAAAGGTACTAAGAAGGCAGTTTTATATCCATCCTCTTCCCTTATTTGTATTTGCCAGAATCTAAATTTCATATCAAATTTTGAGAGGATATTAGCTCATGTATCTTTTTATTAGGTCATGTTTATTAAGAATTGGATATATGATCTATTGGAGTACTTTATTTAGATGTTTGTAATTTATGACAAGCCTAGGAGCCCCTCTTTCTATTTTAGATGCATTTTCTACATAGAAGAATGATTAACTCCATGCAAAGGAGCTAGGTCTAATTATTTCTTTGTCTCAAGTACTTTTATTTCATTTTTATATATTTCTAAAAGTCTTTGATTCATTTGGCTAAGTCTGGTTTTTCTTGGGATTTTAGTTTCATCAAAATTATTAATGTGTTATAAAGTAACTTCATGTTTCTTCCTATGCCAGAATGCCAAAGGTAGTGTAGATCAAATTTCTTTATCAAATTTTTCTTAAAATTATATTATTAGTTTTTGAAAACTACAACTTTAGATTTTATTATGAATTTTTTTAATTTCTATTTCTGCATTAAGTTCATTAATGAAGTTTTCTTTGTATTTAATTGAAGTGTTTATTTGTTGTAGAAATGATATTTTGGGTTCATTTTTGAACTTAAGGATAATCAAGTTTCCCTTTATATTAGCATGTACTCCTTTTGTATCCACTATAATAGTTAGTATCGTATTCAGGAACGGTATCCCTACGATTATATCCTTAGTTATATTTTTTGTGAGCATGAAAGTAGTTTTAATACATGTATCTTATACACAAACGTGGACATTAGGGATTTTATAATTGATTTGTAATTTTTCATTAGTACATGAATTTACATTGTGTGGTTTTTTCAAAATATTTGGTTGGTATTAGACCTTCTCTAATGTAGTTTATGTTTGCTCTGGAATCAAATAAAGCTAGTTTCTTAATAGTGAACTCTGGGTTAATTTTAATTATAACATGTCCCTTCCATTTTTTAGGATATTGTTGGATGCTATATAGGGATTTGTTTTTTAATTTATCTTGTATTTCATTATCTTGACTTATTGAATTTTCATAAGTCGTTTTAGTTTCTTTTAAATATTTTATTTCTCTTTTAATATTTTTTGTTCTCTTTTAATGTCTTTTAGAGTCGGTTGTTTTTCAATTACTCTTTTAGTGTCATTTGAAATATTTTTGTTTGGACTTCCTTTAGAGTTGATTTCTTTTTTATTCTTTTCGATATATTTTGAAAATATTTTTTTTTCTTGATCATTTTTAACATTATTAATAGTTTCAAGAATGAAGTATTTTTTTTCCTTAATACTTTTATAGAGTACTCTTCGTTTTCTTTACATTTAGTTTTAGATAGATTATTTACTTTATCAATCATGTGTTTATCATTAAAAGAATGAGAAATTTCTTCTTTTAATTGTGGGTTAATCTTGTCTATAATATTTTGGACTGACAAGTTTTCAGGAGGGTTTTCATGATGCAATGGTCTAATTATTCTGTCAGACTTGTTAGGCTCATACCATGGTGGAACAAGCCTACAGATTTTTTCTTTAAGTTCTTTGATATAATAATTTTATACCATTCAAAGAAATTTATATTTTTTCTATGGTATTGCATTTGTGAATACCATTTTTCTCTAATGTAATCTCTTTCTTTTCTATCAAAGTTTTCATAAAATTTTTTATCTTGAATTGATTTCTTTTAGATAAAAATTTTCTCTTAGGTTTTCTTTGCCAATGATGAAAATATTTTTATTTTCCATTGAATAACTTTCATTTATGGTTCGAATGGTATTTAATGTTTTCATTGAATAAAATGTTTTATCTTAGGTTTCATTGAATAACTTTCATTGAATAAAATGTTTTCTCTTAGGTTTCATTGGTGCTTGTTAGTGAGTTAAGCATTTTATTCAACATTTTTTCTTATTTCTGTTGAGATAATTTTTAAATAACCTTATGAAGATATATTTGTCGAAAATAAAGAGATCTGAGGATTAATCATAAAATTTTTAAAACCAAAGGATCTTGATATAATAATGATTTTATTGGGCAATCTTATTCTCTTTTCAATAAGTTGATTCCTAGTGGCATGTCAACAGTTGAACTACTATGATAAGGATGCCTCGGACCTAGGTATTTCTTAAAGAAAATTGAATATGATACACTCAAAAGGTTCGTGGGTGAGAGATTGAAATCATCAACCAATGTATTACTAAGTGGTATGTCAATAGCTAAACCTAGCCTTACAAAACCCTAAATGCCTACCACGGCTAAAGCGGGTGCAACGAGCTACCACTACGACAAGGAGGTCTCAGACCCTAGAACCTTAAGAAGGAAGACCCCAAGATCTCACCCCTTCAGACAAAAAGAGAAAGAGACACAAGTATATACCAACCACCCCTAACTTGGCTCTGATACCATTTTGAGGTGGAAGCAAGGATTTTGGTGATTGGTTAGTAGAGAGTTGGTGTTTAGCGATTTGTTTTTGGTGCAGACATTAACTACATTAGAGAAGGTCTAATGCCAACCAAATATTTTGAAAATACCACACACAATGTCAATTCATGCACTAAAGACAAATTTCAAATCAATTATAAAATCCCTAATGTCCATGCTTGCATAAACGATACATGTATTAAAACTAATTTCATGCTCACCAAAAATATAACTGAAATTATAATCATAGGGACACCATTCTTGAATAAGATACTACCTATTATAGTGGATACAAAAGGAGTATATTCTAATATAAATGAAAAAAATGATTACCTTTAAGTTCAAAAATGAACACAAAATATCATTTCTACGACAAATAAACACTTCAATTTAATACAAAGACAACTCTATTAACAAACTTAATGCAGAAATAGAAACTAAAAGAATTCATACTAAAATTAAAAGTAGTAGTTTTCAAAAACTAATAACATAATTCCAAGATAAAGTTAAAAAAGAAATCTACTCCACACTACCCTCGGCATTCCGGCATAGAAAGTAGCATGAAGTTACTTTACCATACATTAACAATTTTGATGAAACTAAAATCCCAACAAAAGCTAGACCTATCCAAATGAATTAAAAACTTTTAGAAATATGTAAAAATGAAATAAAAGAACTTGAGACAAAGAAATCAATTAGACCTAGCTCCTCTCCATGGAGTTGTGTTGCCTTCTATGTAGAAAATGCATCAGATATAGAAAGAGGGGCTCCTAGGCTTGTCATTAATTGCAAACCTCTAAATAAAGTACTTCAATGGATCAGATATCCAATTCCTAATAAACATGACCTAATAAAAAGAGTACATGGTGCTAATATCAATTTGATATGAAATCTAGATTTTAACAAATACAAATAAGTGAAGATGATCGATATAAAACTACCCTCACAGTACCTTTTGGTCACTATGAATGGAATGTTATGCCTTTTGGGCTAAAAAAAGCTTCATTAGAATTCCAAAAAGTAATGAATGAGATATTTAATCCACATACTTCTTTTAGTATAGTCTGTATTGATGATGTACTTATTGTCTCTAAAGGTTGTAACCAACATTGGAAACACCTAAATACATTCTTTCAAATAGTAAAACACAATGGACTAGTAGTTTAGGCTAAAAAATGAAACTATTTCAAATGATCATTCAATTTCTAGGTTACAAAATATAAAAGGGAACTATATCACCTATAGTAAGATCTATAGACTTTGTTAAAAAAATCCCAAATGAAATCCTGGAGAGAAAGCTACTCCAAAGATTTTTAGCGTACTTAAAATATATATCTAACTTCTATGAAAACCTTCCATGAGATAGAAAACTCCTTTCAGATAGGCAAAAAATTCTACCAAGTTGGACCATAGATCACACCAAGGCTATTAAAAGAATAAAATCAAAAGTTCAAAGGTTACCACGTTTAAATATTGTTGACACAGAGGCCTATAAAATAGTAGAAAGATATGCATCAGATATAGGATATGGATGAATCCTTAAGCAAAAAATTGATAATAAAAAACATTTGGTGTGATACACCTCAGGAGTGTGGAGTGAAACCACAAAAAAATATTTAGCTATAAAAAAAGAAATATTAACCATAGCTGCTAGACGAAAAGCAATACTATGAAAAAATACTTTTAGAGATAGGAAGTGCACAAGTCTTTCATAATTATAGAGATATATCAACAAAAAGAAGCTTACAATTTTCTTGGCTGAAAATTCAAAAAATAATCTTGTTATCTGAATTTAATAATGAAGGAAACCTTAATATTCCAAGACGATTCAAAACATTCATGAGTCACACATGGTCAATAAAATGGTCATTACAAACCAAATTGCCGAATTGTTTTTTCTATAAATTCTGGAAAAATTTTGGGGCAATAAGAGAAATATTCCCCACAATATTTAGGAAAAATATTATGGGAAACGATCTTATTGAGGAAGATCTAAACATGATAGAATATATCTCCTCCCATTGAATACCATGGATCATACAATGGAAATGGGAGAAAAAAATAATTGAATTACCACCAATTCTGGAAAGACAAATATATGTCAAATGGTGGGACAAGTTTAATATTGATCCCACTAAAGGGAAAATTAATTCCAATACTAGTTTTTAGATATCAACATAATGAAGAAACTAAAACGAATAGAATGTTTTCATTTAGTCAACTAAAGCAAGAGTTGACAAGAAAAATTCAAATTGAAAATCCAAATATTGAAGATAATCAACTACAATTGATGGTCTTTGAAGAAATGCCAAAAGTTATGGATGAAAATAGTCCACAGAACTCAAATAAATCTAAAATCAGAGAAGACGGAAAAAGAAAGAAAGTGATAAAATAGTAAACTGGGCAGTAAAAGCTTTGGTCAAAAAATAATGGATAAAAGGTAAAAGTAAATAAAAAATAACATTTTGGTAAAAGATAAAAGGTGAATAGAAATAATTATGTGGTAAAAGTAAAAGAAAAATATTTGATACATTTTTCTTAAGATTCCATCTATAAAAAACGAAGTCACTCAAACATGGAAGTGAAATCTCCATAAAAAACAAATGCAGAAGAGGACAAGAATATTTTATTGCATGCATACAACAAGAAAGGCATCAAACACTTATCTAGGGCACATGGTTGAATGAACAAGTGGAAACCACATCAAATTTGACTACTACATCATCATCAAACACTTGTCATAGACATATGGAAGAGAGAAAATGGAAAGCCAAGGAACTTCGTCCACTCCATCCAAAGTTCCTATAAAAGGAAAATAAGTTGAAGAAGAAAGCAAGAGTTGTGATAGCCACAACACTCTTCCACCAAAAAAGCTCCCCTTGCTGGTTAATCCTAGTTCTTGTAGTAGGAAGTGTCTTAGTTCGAAATTCTCCTTCCTTAGAGAATTTCTAAGTGTTGTAATTCTTCCTTTACTTCACTAATGTTGTAATTTCATCTATATAGTCATGAGTTCTTAGTTTCCACATATTTTATGACAGTAAACCCTCCAGTTGCCAATAAAAATTTTATTTGTGTTTTGTTAAGATCACTTATGTGTGCATGTTCTTTCCTATTTGAATCATAATAAAAGATCCTTGCTTTACTTAAAAGCAAGATAAAGGATATTGGTGTGCATCGACGACGTACTCGATGCTACCTTGGTGAGATTAATGACACCCTTGTTCACAATAGTCATCTTCATCTTTAAGTTCCCTATTGTTCATTTAATTTTAAAGTAATAATCATTATCCCATAATAATCGATTATCACTTAATCACCTATTAACCCTTAATCACAAAACCTAATTAGCTCTAATCACCCACTCCATCATTTAGCCAAATGCAAATCAACCCTTCCTACTCCACAAATCATACTGACACTCTGTCGAAACTCCAACATCACTCTACACCAACTCTCTACCAAGCAATCACTAAAATCCTAGCTTCCACCTCAAAATGGTATCAGATCCAAGTTAGGGGCAGTTGGAATATACTTGTGTCTTTTTCTCTTTCTCTCTAAAGGGGTGAAAATTAGGGGTCTTCCTTCTTGGGGTTCCACGGTTTGAGGCCTCCTTGTCATAGTGGTAGCTCGTTACACCTGCTTTAGCCATGGTAGGCATTTAGGGTTTTGTAGGCAAGGTTTATCTATTGATAGGCCACTTAGTAATCCCTTGGTTGATGATTGCAATCAGTCACCTTTTTGAGTGTATCATATTCAATTTTCTTTTAGAAATACCTAGGTTTGAGGCCTCCTTGTCACAATAGTTCAACTATTGACAGACCACTAGGAATCAACTTATTGGAAAGAGGATAAGATTGCTCAATAAAATCACTATTTATATCAAACTCCTTTGGTTTAAAAAAATTCATGATTTAATCCTTTGATCTCTTTATTTTCGAGACATGTATCTTCACAAGTTTATTTAAAAATTATCTCAATAAAAATAAGAAAATATGATGAATAAAAATGCTAAACTAACTAACATGCATCAATCAAACAAAATAAATACACTTCAAACCATAAATGAAAGTAATTCAATGGAAAATAAAAATAATTTCATCATCGATAAAAAATATCTAAGAGAAGAATTTTTATCTGATAGAAATCAGTTCAAGACAAAACAATTTTATGAAAACTTTGATAGAAAAGAAAGATATTACATTAGAGAAAAATGGTATTCAAAAATGTAATACCATATAAAAAATATGCATTCCTTCGAATGGTATAAAAATTATTATATCATAGAACTTAAGGAAAAAATCTATAGGCTTGTTTCACCGTGGTATGAGCCTAATAATTCTGATAGAAAAATAAGACCATTGCATCATGAAAACCCTCCTGAAAACTTATCAGTCCAAAATATTACAGACAAGAGTAATCTACAATTAAAAGAAGAAATTTCTCATTCTTTCAATAATAAACACATGATTGATAAGGTAAATAATCTATCTAAATCTAAATGTAAAAGAAGAAGAGTACTCAGTAAAATTATTAAGCACGAAACAATACTTCATTCTTGAAACTATTAATCATGTTGAAAATGATCAAGAAATATTAAAACTATTTGCAAAATATATCAAAATGAATAAAAAAGAAATAAACTCTAAAGGTAGTCCAAACTAAAATATTTCATATGATACTAAAAGAGTAATTGAAAAACAACTGACTTTAAAAGAGAACAAAAAATTATTAAAAGAGAAATAAAAGATTTAAAAGAAACTAAAAAGACTTTTGAAAATTTAGTAAGTCAAGATAATAACATACAAGATAAATTCAAAAACAAATCCCTAAATAGCATCCAAAAATATATTAAAAAAATGGAAGGGAGATGTTATAATTAAAATTAACCCTGATTTCACTATTAAGAAATTACCTTTATTAGATTCTGGAGAAGACATAACCTGCATTAGATAAGGTCTAATACCAACCAAATATTTCAAAAAAACCACACTCAATGTTAATTCATGACAAATTAAAAATCTATTATAAAATCCCTAATGTCCATGTTTGTATAAAAGATACATGTATTAAAACTACTTTCATTCTCGCAAAAAATATAACCGAGGATATAATCATAGGGACACCATTCATGAATAAGATACTACCGATTATAGTGGATACAAAAGGAGTACATGCTAATATAAATGGAAAAATGATTACCTTTAAGTTCAAAAATGAACCCAAAATATCATTTCTACAACAAATAAACACTTCAATTAAATACAAAGAAAACTTCACTAAAAAACCTAATGCAGAAATTGAAACTGAAAGAATTCATAATAAAATTGAAAGTTGTAGTTTTTAAAAACTAATAATAGAACTCCACGAAAAAGTTGAAAAAGAACTATGCTCCACACTACCCCTGACATTCTGGCATAGAAAGAAACATGAAGTTACTTTACCATACATTAACAATTTTGATGAAACTAAAATCCCAACAAAAGCCAGACCTCTCCAAATGAATCAAAGACTTTTAGAAATATGTAAAAATGAAATAAAAGAACTTGTGACAAAGAAATTAATTAGACCTAGCTACTCTTTATGGAGTTGCACTTCCTTCTTTGTAGAAAATGCATCACAAATAGAAAGAGGGGCTCCTAGGCTTGTCATTAATTGCAAACAATATAAATAAAGTACTCCAATGGATTTGATATCCAATTACTAATAAACATGACCTAATAAAAAGAATACATGGTGCTAATATCTTCTCAAAATTTGATATGAAATCTGGATTCTGGAAAATACAAATATGTGAAGAGGATCGATGTAAAACTGCCCTCATAGTACCTTTTGGTCACTATGGATAGAATGTTATGCCTTTTGGGCTAAAAAATGCTTCATCAAAATTCCA
This sequence comes from Alisma plantago-aquatica, assembly GCA_963693085.1. Taxonomy (NCBI): domain Eukaryota; kingdom Viridiplantae; phylum Streptophyta; class Magnoliopsida; order Alismatales; family Alismataceae; genus Alisma; species Alisma plantago-aquatica. The sequence goes on along the minus strand of OY856414.1, from coordinate 929,339,471 downwards.
AAAAGTAATGAGTGAGATATTTAATCCATATACTTCTTTTAGTATAGCTTATATTGATGATGTACTTATTTTCTCTAAAGACTGTAACCAACATTGGAAACACCTAAATACATTCTTTCAAATAGTAAACATAATGGACTTGTAGTTTCAACTAAAAAAATGAAACTATTTCAAATGAGCACTCAATTTCTAGGTTACAAAATAGAAAATGGAACTATATCACCTGTAGTAAAAGCTATAGTCTTTGCAAACAAATTCCAGATAAATCCTAGAGAAAAAACAACTTCGAAGGGTTTTAGGGTGCTTAAACTATATATCTGACTTCTATGAAAACTTTGCACTAGATAGAAAACTCCTTATAGATAGACTAAAAAAGATTCCACCTAGTTGGAACATAGATCACACCAAGGCTATCCAAAGAATAAAATCAAAGTTCAAAGGTTACCATGTTTAAATATCATTGACCCAGAGGCCTATAAAATAGTTGAAACAAATGCATCAGATATAGGATATGGAGGAATCCTTAAGTAAAAAATTCATAATAAAGAACATTTGGTTTGATACACCTTAGGAGTGTGGAATGAAACAAGAAAAATGTATTCATCTATAAAAAAAAGAAATATTATCCATAGTTCTCTCAATTAAAAATTTTCATAGTGATCTTTTAAATAAGAAATTTTTATTAAGAGTAGATTGTAAATCAGTTAAATTTGTGTTACAAAAGGATATATATATATATATATATATATATATATATATATATATATATATATATTTATCTATGTACTGCGTGGGTAGATCAACTTTAGTTACCCTGCCTTGCTAATACCCATGCCCTTCCTAATGACATTCTACTAGTGCCTTACAGTAGAGGAACAAAGAAGAGGGAATCCATGCAGAGTAGATTCTACCGAGGTGTATGACCATCGTCGAAGGAGTTTTCAAGGAAGAGGAGGTAGCAAAGGCTCAATTCTGTAGCGGGAATATGCCTCGCTCGGCTCCATTGCCACTTGAAATCGCCAGGAAGACAAAAAGGTACCCTATGTTTACATTAAACCTAGTTCACCCTCCACCTTTCATCCTATCCATTAAACCTGATTCCACTGTCCTTTATTCTCAATTCATCATTCCTCTTTCCTCGTTCAAATCGTAGTTATGGGGAAATCTAGAGGTATACATAAAGGGGGAAAAAGAGGGCCATTACCAAAGGAATCGTAGTTCCTATGCAAGATGAAGTTAGGGCTGACAGTGATGATGACTTTTTCGATGATACTTTGTGAAGAAAGCTCACAAAGCAGCAAAATCTCTTGGCAGTTCGACTAAATGGGTTCATACAAATGAGGGAACAATTGAAAATGATACAAGAGGAGCAAACAAAGATTCAAATGATAATGAGGAAAAAATTAATGAGGAGAGGAGTGTTGATGAAGTGGAAGAAGATAAAGGAGGTAATTGAGAGATTGTTGATATGAAGGGCAAAGGACTAGTCATTAGATTCAGAGGTAAAATCCATTATTCCAGTGATTTGATATTTATACTCTACACCCTTTTCTCATTAAAAATAGCTCGTGAGATCGATACTCTTTTTACACCTTCCACTAAAATAACATTTCATTGTTGGGAGAACGAATTGCTTGTTGTCTATTGTGTTATGCATGTAAATGATATTTGCAAAGAGAACTGACATGTTGTAATACTTAATGGAGTAAATGCAATGTGAACTATATAACTATACCCTAAATGAACCTTTTGTGATACAAAGTGGTAAGTTGTATTCTGTCAGAGAAACATGTAATGATAAAATGTAAACAGGACAAAAGGATTGCCATCAGTAGAAAAAGACAATGTAAAAGTCCATATTACTAAAAAATTATTTCCATTATAAGATGTATGCTTGTATTACTGAATTTGTGTTTCTCTTACAAAATATAATTTCAATTGATAGAATCTTAACTCTGTTACAGTATATTTATGCATATAGGTCATATGCAAAGAGAACAAACATGTTGTAATACAAATAGAGTAAATGTAATGTGAAGTATATAATTGTACCCTAAACAAACCTTTTGTAATACAAAGTGGTAAATTGTATTCTGTCAGAGAAACATGTAATGATAAAAATGTAATGATTTTAAAAAGGCACACATTTCAACAATTTTGTGTGTCTTGTTTATAATTTCATTTCAATTATCATATTATGTGTGATTATAGTTTTAGAATATTGAACTTATGTCAAGTGCTCTATACAAATACAAAAATTTAATTTCTAAATCATTAGTGTTACATCAATGGATATATCCAAATTAGAAATGGACTGATTTTCAGTGAGAAACAACTCAAAATGATAAAGAGTACAATATTTTCTGACCTAATGAATATGCCACACCTAAAAGTTGAGATTGGAGTTTTAGAGGACATTATTGAGAAATTTATTGGTGGTGATGAGTTTGAGATGGTGAAGGGTTTAAGAGTGAGAATGACAGTAGAAAATGTTGGTGTCATTCTAGGAATACCATGAGTGGGCATTGATATAGCGCCAATCAAGAACTCATAGGTAGTTAGGAAGATTTGGGAGGAGATGTTTGGGGAGGAAATGTTTTCCAAAATGAAAACTAAGGTATAGAGAAGCATGCATTGCTGGAGAAAAGGATGAAGGAATTGGATTTGCTTCTTAAGGAATACCTTGCCAAGACACGACAAAGAATGATGACTGGTGATTCTGAGGTTGATTGCCAAAACATGTCTAGGTGTTGGATGTAGTACCTCATGGTCACATTCCTTGTACCAGACACGATCTACAATGCACCATTGCATATCTTGCACTATCTCAATGACATGACAATAACTCCATCCCTAAATTGGGAAAAGTTTGTACACAAGAAAATTTTGCAGCGGTCAGAGTTCATGAAAGAACAAATTAAGACAAGGAGATCAACTGAAATAATTATGAAGAAGACCATTTATGCAACAGGCTTTACGCTGTGCTTATATGTAAGTATGAAAACCAGATTTACTTTTGTGTTTTTCCATCTTAAGTAAGACAATAAATTGAAAATGTAATAACTACAAAAGATTGCATGTAGGTTTGGACACTGGAGATGAAAAACATTGCAGAACCCAAATACAAGAATGCAAGTCCGAGGGTTAAGAAATAGGAAACTCTAGTGAACATGACAAAAGAACTATCATCAATAGGAAAAGACAAGGTAAATTTCCACATTACTAAAAATTTGTTTCCATTACAAGTTGTATGTTTGTATTAATGAATTTGTGTTTCTTGCAGAGCACAATTTCAATTTACAGAATTCCTATCTCTATTACAGTATATTTTTTTAGTAATAAATTATTCTTTATTACGAAATACTTATTTCGTATTACATAAGCTTTGTTTCCATTACAAACTATGTGCTCGACTTGCTGAAACATTATCTCTATTACAATTTTTATGTTTGTGTTACAAAATTGTTATTTCTAATAGTGAGATTAATTTCCTATTACAAAATGCTTGTCTGTGTTACAAAAATGTTGTTGTCTTGCAAAATGAAAGTTTCTGTTACAGAAATGTTATTTGTATTGCAAAATACATATATGCAATTACATCTAAATATTATGTGTACAATCCATACATGTTCTAAAAGAGGTGAAGGTGGACAACAGTGATGACTAGGAAGTGATCAAAGATTTAAGAGATATGCCATTTTACATAACATGGAAAAAAGTTCCCACACTGCAAGTCCAAATGTATGCAACAAGGGAGGAGGAGTGTAAAGTCAAAGGAAAAAGAAAACAGTTAGATAAATAACCTGACACAATAAATGATAACTTGGTAGATAGAATCAAGTCTCTTGAGGATGATCTAGAAAAGCACAAGGAGATGTGCACAATGAATGTCTTCACAAGTTTTGCAGAGGTACTTGAGGAAAACAAGAAGTTGAAAGAGAGGGTTCATGAATTGGAGGAAGATAATAAAAATTTAAAGAGACAATTTAGCTCTATAGAGGAATCACCACAGTTCACTCCACTACATTTGAGCTTTGTAGAACATACACCTCCAACAATAAAAGAAGTTCAAAGAAAAACAAGAAACACCTACACCATAAAAGAAGCAACTGGAAATGTGTGCCAAGAAGAAAAAGAAGATAATTGCAAACCTTGGAAGCATTGAAGGAAATGTATAGATTAGAAGGGAGCCAATGGTAAGTATTACCTATCTTTCTCTTTTATGTTCCTCTTTCCTTGAATATTATTGGAAACACATTACAACAAATATTAATAATCCTTGTAATCTAACACATATACAAGAAAGGAATTAAGACCTCATTGGATATGAACACTTCAAGGGTGATCAGTGGAAAAAATAAGTAAAGAACTTCAAGGAGAATATCGATGAAGTGTAAGAGAACACAAGAGAAGAATTATGTGATACATACGTATAGTCAACCTTATTTAACATATTGGGCAAAAAGTTGTTCTACAGGTCAATAAAGGAATGGAATTTTAGAGATAACACATGATGCACAGGAAAACAACTATCAAGGCTACTTTTCAAGAACCAAATGATTGAGTCTCATGTAATGTTGACACCCTAAGATCTAATATAGATATAAACTTTTCATGTAAATTATATAGTAATGGTTAGTGTAATGAACATGTGATGCACTACTTTGTGGACATGCTCAAAGCAACTTTAAGTAAGTAAAGAAAGAAAAAAATCAAATGTCATTGCTTGAAAACACACGTCCCGGTAAGAATGAACTACAAGTAGAGT
>OY856414.1:929302203-929329703 GCA_963693085.1 Alisma plantago-aquatica | reverse complement strand
AATGACACAAAGAGTAAAACAAACACATTAAACTGTAATGGAGACACACATGACTGAAAGAAATGCATTGTGGTGGAACACCCAATGAGCAAACTGAGACAATGTACGGTAATGAGAATGACACAAAGAGTAAAACAAAGGCAGTAGATTGTAATGGAGACATGGTGGAAGTAACTGAAAGCAATGTATCATAGTGGAACCACACAAAGAGCAAACAAAGATGATGTACTGTAATGGGAATGACACCAAGAGTAAAACAAAGGAAATAAACTATAATAGAGACACACATGAGGTAACTAAAAGTAGTGCATTGTGGTGGAACCATAAAAAGAGCAAAAATAGACGATGTATTGTAATGAGAACAACACAAAGAAGAAAACAAAGGTAGTAAACTACAATGGAGACATAGATAAAGTAACTAAAAGTAGTGCATTGTGGTGGAACCACACAAAGAGAAAATAGAGACGACATACTGTAATGAGAATGACATAAAGTGTAAAACAAAGGCAGTAAACTGTAATGGAGACACACATGAAGTAACTGAAAGCAGTGCATTGTAGTGGAACCACACAAAGAGCAAACAGAGATGATTTAATGTAATGAGAGTGAAACAAAGAGTAAAACAAAGGCATTAAACTGTAATGGAGACACATATGAAGTAACTGAAATCAGTGCATTGTGGTAGAACCACACAAAGAGAAAACAAAGATGATTAGCTGTAATGAGAACGACACAAAGAGTAAAACAAAGGTTGTAAACTGTAATGGAGATACACTGATAACCTCCTATTTTAGTAGTTTATCTTAGTCTTTTTCTTTAGTTTTCCATACTCTTTCTACATTTATATTGTACTTAAACCTAATTTTACCCCTTTTTGTAAATACATCATCAAACTAACTTTTCCTTTTATAATTGCAGAAAAAGCACAAAAAAATAACAAAAGAACAAACCAGCCCAAGGGTCGAGTAGATCCAAACGGTCCCAAGACCGCATGGAGTTCAAACGGTCCCGAGACCGCATGAAGCCAAACGGTCCCAAGACCGCATGGAGTTCAAACGGTCCCGAGACCGCATCAAGCCAAACGGTCCCAAGACCGCATGGAGTTCAAACGGTCCCGAGACCGCATGAAGCCAAACGGTCCCAAGACCGCATGGAGTTCAAACGGTCCCGAGACCGCATGAAGCCAAACGGTCCCAAGACCGCATGGAGTTCAAACGGTCCCGAGACCGCATGAAGCCAAACGGTCCCAGACTGCATGGAGTCCAAACGGTCCCGAGACCGCATGAAGCCAAACGGTCCCAAGACCGCATGGAGTTCAAACGGTCCCGAGACCGCATGAAGCCAAACGGTCCCAAGACCGCATGGAGTTCAAACGGTCCCGAGACCGCATGAAGCCAAACGGTCCCAAGACCGCATGAAGCTCAAACGGTCGCAAGACCGTTTGACGCCAAACGGTCCCAAGACCGTTTGACGCCAAACGATCTCAAGACCGTTTGACGCCGAACGATCTCAAGACCGTTTGACGCCAAACGGTCCCAAGACCGTTTGACGCCAAACGATCTCAAGATCGTTTGACGCCAAACGGTCCCAAGACCGTTTGAGCCCAAACGGTCTCCAAACCGTTTGGATCTCACTCAAAGCCTATAAATAAGACCTCAGGGCCATTCATAGGAGCGTCCAGACGTCCAGAGGCTGTCTCTCCACTACCAGAACAACTCCATCCATCACTCGAGGCTGCCGGTCTGAGACTCACATCCATTGCAAGCTACTTTCTCTCTCATCAACAAGGAAGGTGAGAGGAGAAGATCCGTCATCAAGCAAGCTACAAGGGGTGGAGTTCGTTGCTCTCTCCACCAAGGGTTCAACCTTCTCTCCTCAGTGGAGATGATGTTCTTTCTATCTCTTCTTGCCTCCTTCTTTGTTGCTCCCTCTATGAGGAGCGAGTAGTTCCATCCACTGGGGCGCGGGGACTAGCCCCGCAGCCCATGTTTTGTATTTTGTACTGTAAAAAAGATGTTATCATTTCGTTTTAATACTAAATCATTTCACACATGCTTGAATGATGGCCACGTTCTTGTATGCATTTATTGTCTTTCGTTGTGGTTTGTCTACGACTGCTATCGAGGCTTGAATACCGATTTAGTGTTGGTTTCTGGTGTGTGTATCCACCACGCATCCGTTTCGGTGTCTAGAAGTGTATCTCAAAGAGTGGAGTAAACTCACTATCATTTGGCACACTCCCATCTGTATGGAAGAGACCTTTGGTAAGTCGAGGAACACACTTTGCGAGGGGAATGATGTAAAGCATGTGACCATTTGTTCGGGAATGGCTGGCGTTGCATCATTCCCGCACTTCTCGTAGCTAGGTTATCCGAATAGGAGACTAGGCCTACAAGGACGCTATTCGATTTGGTAATTATCGCTCGCTTATTAGTTTTAGATGCACGTTTCTTGAGGTTGAGTAAGATTCTCTCTTCGGAGACTACATCCTTCAGTGACGCGTAGTGATGTACCGCATGAGAGTTACTTAACCCTTGGAGGATGAGATGCATTGCCCTTTTCTTATATGGGCATTGGTCTTGTGGAACATCGAAGGGTGTAATGCATCGCTCTTGTCTTATGTGGGCATCGGTCTTGTGGAACACCCTTGGATGCAATGCATCGCTCTTGTCTTATAAGGCATCGGTCTTGTGGAAATATCCATGCATCTAGCTTATAAGTCTTGCTTAGTACATATACAATGCATGTGTAGCGGTGGTAAATACCTGCTTAACCCCAGTGATTCATCATCATTTGTTAACTCTTAAGATTTACTTGCTTTATTTACTTTCTTGCTTTACTTTCTTTGTACTTAGTTTAAAACAACCAAATCAAACTTTCGATCTAAATATCAATCTTTAAGTTGTTAAGTAAAGGCTAAACGTTTTCCATCTTGACTTCGTCAAGACCGTTGTCCCGAGGATTCGACCCTTAACTATACTACGATAAGACTTCCACATGTCTTAGCACATGTGGGTGGAGTTCTTACCATAGTACTAGCAAGGCTAAACTTAGAGACTCATCATCTCTAGGATTTTTAGTGGTGTTGCATAAAACAAACTCCATCAAAAAAATTGGCGCCGTTGCCGGGGACAACGGAAATTTTTTAGTTTTTACTTACCAATTTCTTGGTTGATTAGGATTTTACACTTTTTCTTAATAACCAATCCAATATTTCTTGATCTTTTTCATTTCCTTCCATTTTTCCTAACTTGAGATTTTCCTTCTACTCAGGTAGAAAACGTGTATGCAACCCCCGCATAGCATCGGATTCTCCCCTGAACCAGAATACGATTCTGAGGTAGAAAGAAGCTTTCACCGAAGGAATAGACTTAACCGCCAAAGAGCCAGACAGATGGCCGAAGAGCAACGCCTTATTGCAGAAAGAGTCAACGCCGCCATAGCAGCACAACGAGCACAACTCATTGCTGACACTCGTGCTCAGGTGCAAGCTGAGATCCGAGCTGAGGAACAAGCCCGCATCCAAGCAGAGCAGGCTGCTGCTCAACTTGCGTTAAGAAACAAGCAACTTCGGGACTATGCAGTCCCAAAGAATTATGAAGATGATCATCCTGTCCGACCACCGATTATCAACATACCACACTTTGAAATTCGGACGCAATGGATCCAGATCATGCAAGGCATCTCTTTCTTCGGAGCACACGGAGATGATTGCATGGATCACCTTAAGAGGTTCAAGTCACTCTGCCGACTTGTACCCCAAGCAGGCATTGCAATGGAAGCAATCATGTTACACCTTTTCCACTTCACCCTATCTGGAAGAGCACTAAGCTGGTACAACGCTTTGGATAGACACCCTATCATCACTACCTGGACTCCCTTAGAAGAGAAGTTTCTTGAGAAATTCTTCCCACCTTCCCTAACCTATAAGATCAGGGGACAGATTAATCACTTTTCCCAATTACCTGGAGAAACACTTTCTGAAGCTTGGGAAAGATTCAAAGAACTCCTGAGAAAGTGTCCTCACCATGGCATTTCTCAAAATCAACTAATAGAAACATTCTACAGAGGAGTAAGTGATGATATCAAGCAATTCCTAGATTCCTCATCTGGAGGAAACTTTATGAGAAAGAACTACGAAGACGCCTGGAATATAGTTACGTTGGGGGCCGAGAACCAATCCAATTGGGGAAGGTCATCTAACCAACCCAAAGGCGTTCTCAAGGTTTACAAAGCGGAAGAATCTATGGAACTCAAAGCCATTGCTGAGGCTTTGAAGACTATTGCTAGCAAGAAACAAGCCCTCGAAACTTCTTTCGGGGAATATGATAAGAAGAAAAGCTCCCAGGTTCAACAAGTTAAGGCAGCTACTGGAACTTGTGAAGCCTGTCATGCATCCGATCATCCCACATTATCATGTGGATTGTTGTACAATGTCATGATGGATTTACAACCACCTGTGCCGCAATGTGAACCCATCATCGAGCATCCCGAAGACCAAATGCCAGAGCAAGTCAACTCCATACATTCAATACCTGGCCAAATGTATTACAACCCAGATAAACCAAGGAACCATCCTGGTTTCCAATACGGGAATCCTGCAGGGACTGCCAACCCACAGCAGCAGGCACAAGGTGGATCTTTCAACAGACAACCACCGGGACTCCAGAATAACTTCAGTCAAGGGAATTACAGACAAGGTTTTCAAAGACCTACCTATCCCAGGAATCCGTCTTACCAATACACCCATTCGGGACTGCACCCTCAGTTGCAACAACCCCAGCTGCAGCAGCCACAGCAACCCCAGTTGCAGCAGCCCCTACAGCCAAAGTTAACTGCACCTTTACAACAACCAGGACAGCAAGTTACTCAGTATCAACAAAGGGGTGCTCCTCCCCAATCATCTGATGAGATATCCTTGATTAGACAAATGCTTCAATCGCAACAAACCATGCTTACAAATCAACAAGCTCAGCAAAAATCCGTAGAAGCTCAACTGGCACAGATTGCCGCTCAATTGAAACCTCAAGCCGGCACTTTTGCTGGGCAACCAGAGGCAAACCCCCGTCATAACCCTGAACAGTCAGCATAGCCGGAGCAATAATCTTGTCGAGCCAGCGACGTAAAACCAAGGCGCTTCTTGGGAGGCAACCCAAGACCTGAACATCAATTTCTCTATTTTCTAGTTTTATTCTCTCTTAATTTTGTTTTGCTTTCTTTAAGTTCTTTTATTACTAAATCTAAAAATACAAAAAAAAAAATCTACATAATAAAAACTACAAAAACAATATATAAAACAAACAACATAAAAATCCATAAACCAAAATACAAAAAAATATACAAATGTATATATACTCAAAAACATAAAAATATATAACCCCTTTTGTTACCTCCAAACGGTCTTAAACCCGTTTGGGACCAAACGGTCTCGAAACCGTTTGGGACCAAACGGTCCTCAAACCGTTTGGGACCAAACGGTCCTCAAACCGTTTGGGACCAAACGGTCTCGAAACTGTTTGGGACCAAACGGTCCTCAAACCGTTTGGGACCAAATGGTCTCGAAACCGTTTGGGACCAAACGGTCCTCAAACCGTTTGGGACCAAACGGTCTCGAAACCGTTTGGGACCAAACGGTCTTGAGACCGTTTGGGACCAAGCGGTCTTCAAAACCGTTTGGAATACGAAAGACCACCAACCAATCACTATATATATATACCATCCCTACTCCATCTTTCTCTCTTCGAATCCTCGAATTCTCCAGAGCATTCGTGCGAAGAGTCTTCTTCCTGCTACTGTTGCATTCGCCCTAGCCGCTCACCCGTTCGTTCGGCCTTCTTCCGCAAGGTAGTCTGGCGACTCCAAACACGCCGCTCACACCGACGTTTCCTACACCGCCATCGCAGCCGTCATCGAACGAAGTTCTCCGACTCCTCTGTCGCCTTCGTCACCGTGCCATTGTGTCGCCACCACCACTGAACCAGTCGCCGTCTCCTCGACCATCGCGCAACGTTTTTTTTCTCCGCTACCACCGTCGCTGTCGAAAGAAACTCCGATTCTTCCACCGCTTCCACCGCCGTCACCGTTTTTCCTATCGTCTTTGTCATCGTCGAGGTCGCTGGCGCGCTCACCTTCGCGCCGTTTCGCGTTCCCCTGCGTCGGCAACCTGCGACTCTTCGTTTTCCAAACGGTTTTCCAAACGATCCCGAAACCGTTTGGGACCAAACGGTCTTGAAACCGTTTGAGACCAAACGGTCTTGAAACCGTTTGGAACCAAACGGTCTTGAAACCGTTTGAGACCAAACGGTCTTGAAACCGTTTGGGACCAAACGGTCCTGAAACCGTTTGGGACCAAACGGCCCTGAAACCGTTTGGGACCAAACGGCCCTCAAACCGTTTGGGACCAAACGGCCCTCAAACCGTTTGGAACCAAACGGTCTTGAAACCGTTTGAGACCAAACGGTCTTGGAACCGTTTGAGACCAAACGGTCTTGAAACCATTTGGGACCAAACGGTCCTGAAACTAAGAAACTTCTAAATTATTTCTTAATCTAAATTGTTCCAATCCTCTTTTCTAACTAAGAAACTTGTATCTTTTTCAGAAATGGCATCAAACAAGACTTCCGGATCTGCCCCTGCTCTGACAAGGGAGCAGATGATGGAGGAGCGAGAAAAGCTCGTGCAAATCAGGGACACCTACAACACCACTGGAGTTGTCCCTCCAAAAATCAAGATCATCGACGTCCTATGCGAAATAACCCGCCTTACCCAATGCCTGGGTGAGGCTCCTGAAGAAGAGATTGAGCATATCTCTTCGGACGACGATGAAGGTTCGGATTACATGCCGAACCCCGATGAGGACTCCTCTGCCCAAGAGACAGAGGGGAAACGCAAGGCTGCAAAGGCTGCATCTGGACAGCCTCCAAAAAGGGCAAGAAAACAGGTCCACCCTTCATCCGCCATGGACCAACCCTTCGCCAAACCATCCACATACGCTGCTTCCACCATCACCCCTGCAGCTACTATCCCTACCACCTTCATTCCCATTACTGCTCCAATTCCACCACCACAAAACCTATACATACAACCTTCCATCTCCATTGACAAAACCCTCAAACCGACTAAGTATGTTTGCTCCAGCATACTAGTCAAAATGGGAATTCAAGATCGCATCTTCAGCGTACTACAGAAAGCCAACCTCGCCAGGTTGTGCTCATTACCTGAAGTGTCATACTTTGAACCTACGGCGGAATTCTTCTCCTTTCTGAGAAAGGAGCCCGTTGACATCGCTGATAGGTCACGGGATGGGGGTGACAGAAGAATTGTCACCCAGATCTTTGGTAGCGATGTCGTCTTGACAGAAAATATGCTGAATTCTATGTTCATCGACGACACGGAGCAGCTACAAAAGGCCAAGCTAGTGGGAACCGATCACCCAGAATTCAACCGCCATACATTCTGGAAAAGCTTAACCGGACTTCCCACCTACGACGCAAAAACCTGTAAAGCGTCCAACATACATTCCGGTTTTGTGCGCACTTTGCACAAAATCCTATCTGGCGCGCTTTTTCCAAGATCGGAAGGAGGAAACGTCACAATATCTGACCTCTTTGTCCTCTGGTCTATCCTCAACGACAAGCCAGTAAACATTGGACGATTGATGGTCCAGAAATTTTCTGCTGCCCTAATAGGGAAAGAGATCTGCTTGGGGGGCCATGTCACTTCCATAATAAAATTCCTTAAGATGGACAGGCTACTACCCCAATGCACGCTAATCAAGGGCGACATCCTTACGAACGAGCAATCTCTGAAAAACTCGTTCATAATCAAAGAAAAGGATGGGAAAATACACTACGTATTCTGCCCGATGGTTAAATCTTCAAGAACCCTCCTTCCGCTACCAGAGCTAGCACACTATGACATGACACAGCTCCTATTTTCTGACGACGAGCTTACTAAGTTGCTAACTTCGATCAAACCCGCCGAGAAAGAAAAAACTGCGGGTCCAACCGAGATGAGTATTACAGCCCCGATAGCACGACTTACAAAAATCCCTGTCAAACGGCTCTCTAGAAGGTTGTTACAGGCCAAGCAGCTGTCGGAGACGCCAACATCCCGCCCCAACCCGGAGGATGAGCATTTCAACGATGAAATTCTCACAACATCCTCCCTTGACTCTTTCATCCAGAGTCTAAACGAGCAGCTCTCCACTGCTCCCACCACCGCCTTCCCCTCCACCTCCACGCCAGCATTCACATCCACCTTTCCACCCTCCCTAACATCGGGCTTCCCCTACCCCACCTCCATGCCTGATTTCACCACCTTCGCCTCCGCATCCACATCAGCATTCACATCCACTTTTTCACCCACCCCAACATCGGGCTTACCTTTCTTCACCTCCATGCCCGACTTCACCATCTCTCCATTACCATCCACAATCCCCACCCCTTCATCATCAACTCCACCACTCTTCACATCCGCCACCACCCCGACACCGCTGGTGACCTCATCAACAGTCACTACGCAGTTCGGGCCTTCATCAGTGTCTTTTCCGCAAGACACTACCACCATCCCACATAGGCCCCAGCCACATCACCCTTCCGCCTCTGGGGCCCCCTTTACTAACATCGGTGAGGAATTCGGCCGTCAATTTGACGCTGTCCGACACCTCCTCACCGATCCTTCTAACTTATTACATTCTTTTTTTTCTTGTGTACAGGATTTAACTAAACAGGTAACCAGAATCGACAATCAGCATCAAGCTCTTCCTGTCGTCCTACAAGGTATTCAGCAACGACAGGATGAAGTGGCTAGGCAAGTTGAACATATCAACAGCCACACCAACAACCTGCCGGACCTGATCCTTGAGGCAACACGTCAGCAAGAAGCTACGACGAGAAAAGTCGATGAGATCTCGACCCAGACTCACCCTCTGCAAGAGAATATCCGCAAGCTTGAGCAAAACTAAGACAAGCTAAGCTCGCGCCTGGCTACCATCGACGAAACAATTACGCAGCTCCACCATCATCAAGAGGAGGCTACCATCAATGAAATACAACAACTACGTTCCCAAGTCACAGATCTGACTGCACGCCTCCTCTCCGCCGAGGACAGATATACAGATCTCAAAGAAGCCCACGACGCATTGCTCGAAAAACACGAGCATCTGCAGGTGGCTTTCGATGAGCTACATGCCACTCACCGGTGGTGTAAAATGCCGTCTAATAAGAAGAAAACAGACGAAGCTGCGGCTGACAACGACAATGATGATGAAGAAGAAGAAGACTCCGATTCATCTGCTGACTCCAATAAAGACACACCTCCAGGAGACAAGCACGATGATGGCGAAGATCCAGGGAATGCTGCAGGACCCTCCCATAAAGGATCCGATAAAGGTCACCAGGAAAGTGACTATCACCCCAAGTCCCCACAGCACGATAACGTCAACATTTCTTATGGGGACCAATTCTTTGATTACTCCGCTATGGGGTCAATGGGAGAAGCCGCCAAAGATGCAGCATTCGCTGAGCTCCAACAGTGCATAAAAGGAGCCAGCGCTACCTCGCCGAAAACTCCTCTTCCCTATTCAACACCTTCTCCCCCTCACCTGGACGACGCGGACCGAGTGAGTCTAGATACAGACGAAGATCTTGACTCCGCCTCCGACCAGGATGACAATATCAAAGGCCATGAAGAAGCCTTCGAACAACACGCCTCCCCTCCACCACAAAACCTCCCCCCCCCTCTTCCACAAAAAATGCACGATCTTGACAGGACAGCCATCTCTACTTTAGATGCTCAGGACATTTTCATCCTGAACACTATAGTAGACGATGCAAAAGCGGGGGACGATACAATTTACATTAATACAAAAACCAGGCGTACGTTGACACGCGAAGATTTCCGTTGCATCCTCCGACCCCGGTCTACGATGCCACTGTCAATTTTTCGTGTCCTCCTCGCCAACTGTATAGAAATATATAAAAGTAAAAAACGGATACAACCAGCCTTCAACGCCTCACCTTCACTGTCTCTTGGCCTTTTACACAAAAGCCTGCAGGTGAGGTCGATTGAGCGGCTACGTGTCGGATTAGCACGTCGGGCACGCTATATCACGCTGCCTTTCCAAGTCTCGGGACACTGGCTCTTTATGATAGTGGACACCGCGGCAAGGGACGCCAAAGTCTACAACTTCAATACCGCCGAGCTACCATCCGGCATAATTAACTTTATCGGAGACGCAGCAGGTGAAGCTCGGTGTATACCCTTCCGGCTGCTTAAAGTAATCTGGGTTGTACGCCCTTCTCTTCGCCAAGACTGGAGCCAACCATGGTTTAGAATCATTAACCCTCCAGTTCAAGCCACCACGGGATCCGGGGACAGCGCCTTCTATACCATCAGACATATTCAAGCGCTTAACCAGGAAATCCCATTCACAGACTTGGCAGCTGAAGACTTCCATTCGCTAAGAGGACGCTACGCCATGGAACTCATCTGTGACAGAAGATTTTTCAACGATCCGACTATGTCACCAGATGATGTTCCACGGTATCTTTACTCAGCTGTGCAACGTCGACAGCGGCGACCTTTCCGCCAAGTTCTGCAAGAGTCAGAACAAAACAAGTTGCCCAAAGAAGACACCAGCAAGAAAGACCCCGCGTACACAACTACACCAACTTTTCCTGATTTCGATCGCGATTCTTGCAAGGGTCTAAACGACCTTGAAATACGCATAATCATGGCAAAACTCTCCGCAGAAAAAGACGGCATCGTATTCATGTCTCAAGACATTATCGTAATGGCTGATTCTTTGCGAGAGACTTTACAAGATAACGGGCAACTTTCTTGCAGCCTCATGGCCGCATACCAATCTCAGATTGGCCAACACAATCCCGATACATATATGGCGTCCCCGTACATGAAAGACGATCTGCTCAAACTGAAAAACTTCGGCACAATAGAAGCATTGATTGCATATCTTCAACATACAACGCCGAAGTTCATCATGCTACCGATCCTACATCAAGAGCACTGGCTCCTTCTGGCAACCAATCTCCACACCGGAACCACTACAATATACAACAGTTCCGACAGCCAGTTCAATGCCCGACAACGACAATACGTCGTAACGCCCAAGACGCCGACAGAAGAAATGACAAAGGAGTGTGCTATGAAATTAATCGAACTTCTGAGTCAGCACACTAGGGCATACAACACTGAGCACTTCAGCCGCCCCGCCTTCTGCCATAAATGCCCCCAGCAAATTCGACAATCCAACGACTGCGGCTTCCACGTCCTCTACTGGATGTACACTATAATCGTTCTCCAAAGACCAGTGGAGGAAATGACGGACGTGGATTACCACGCCTTACGTGGGCAGTTCGCATCTACACTACTGCGTTCTCCAGGGGCAACCGACAATCTACCTTAACCTGCAGCCCTTGTTCTAACGTTTTCTCAACCTATCACTTTGCCACTCTGGGGACAGAGTGTGTGATAAGTTAGGGGGGGGATACATTAGACAAGGGCTAGGTATCAACTTCTATACTCCCTTCTTTTTCTCTAAACACTTTCCATACATTTCTTTTGTTTTACAAATTCTTTTTATTCTTTCAAGATTCTTTTTACAAATTCTTTTTAATCACCTCAACTAACTCTAGAATCATGTTAGTCTCTACAAGTATTTAGCACTTAGACATCAAATGGCGATTTATCGACCCCCATCCACTATGGATCCTATATTTTTGCTCCAATTCTTTATCTGACTCTCCATAGGTCAAAATCAGGGCAGAAATAAGCCGAGATCTCAAGGATGAGAGGGAAATCAGGCAACTTCCAAGTCAAAAAGCTCTGCAAGTGGACCACAAACCAAATAAGTGCATGCTGAAAAACTTTAAGAACAACTTTCCTCTCTTCAAAATAAAAGAGGCTTGGCCGCCCAAAATAAATCCTCATCCCAAAACCCAAGCCTGTGAGTTTTTGAATAAAAGCCAGAGAGACGAATAAAATCATGAGAGTTGTGCCACGAATAAGGACCTATATAAAGAACTGATAAAGGGCTCACCCGGCCGGCACATTCCGCTGCCCTCACAAAGGCAGATGTGTCGCGTCCGGTAGTGAAACCCTAAAAGTTCCAAGTATATGAAAAGGCTAATAAAGGACTTGCCCGGCCGGTACATTCAGCTGCCCTCATAAAGGCAGATGTGTCATGTCCGGTAGTGAGATCCTAAAAAGCATAGACAGCCCCTCCCCCACTCGAAGGGGAGTTACACTTCAAAGCCTTTAGCCAACCCTCATATCCTCTCTAGCTTCCAATAGGGTTCCAGAGAGGTATAAAGTTGATTAGAGTCAACAGCATGCACAAAATAAATGTGGTCCCAAGGCAAACTTTGAGATACGGAAAAACCTGAAATCCAAGAAACTCTCGAAATCCAAAAGGATCAAGGCATGCAATAAGCCTAGATACGACCCCTGGGGAACTCAGGTCAAGAATTGAAGCAAGAGTACGGAAATTTTAATTAAGATCGCCGCGCCATTTCATGCCTCAGCTCTATCTAACTTGAGGACAAGCTAGACTCTAAGTTAGGGGGGGTGATAACCTCCTATTTTAGTAGTTTATCTTAGTCTTTTTCTTTAGTTTTCCATACTCTTTCTACATTTATATTGTACTTAAACCTAATTTTACCCCTTTTTGTAAATACATCATCAAACTAACTTTTCCTTTTATAATTGCAGAAAAAGCACAAAAAAATAACAAAAGAACAAACCAGCCCAAGGGTCGAGTAGATCCAAATGGTCCCAAGACCGCATGGAGTTCAAACGGTCCCGAGACCGCATGAAGCCAAACGGTCCCAAGACCGCATGGAGTTCAAACGGTCCCGAGACCGCATGAAGCCAAACGGTTCCAAGACCGCATGGAGTTCAAACGGTCCCGAGACCGCATGAAGCCAAACGGTCCCAAGACCGCATGGAGTTCAAACGGTCCCGAGACCGCATGAAGCCAAACGGTCCCGAGACCGCATGAAGCCAAACGGTCCCAAGACCGCATGGAGTTCAAACGGTCCCGATACCGCATGAAGCCAAACGGTCCCAAGACCGCATGGAGTTCAAACGGTCCCGAGACCGCATGAAGCCAAACGGTCCCAAGACTGCATGGAGTCCAAACGGTCCCGAGACCGCATGAAGCCAAACGGTCCCAAGACCGCATGGAGTTCAAACGGTCCCGAGACCGCATGAAGCCAAACGGTCCCAAGACCGCATGGAGTTCAAACGGTCCCGAGACCGCATGAAGCCAAACGGTCCCAAGACCGCATGAAGCTCAAACGGTCTCAAGACCGTTTGACGCCAAACGGTCCCAAGACCGTTTGACGCCAAACGATCTCAAGACCGTTTGACGCCGAACGATCTCAAGACCGTTTGATGCCGAACGATCTCAAGACCGTTTGACGCCAAACGGTCCCAAGACCGTTTGACGCCAAACGATCTCAAGACCGTTTGACGCCAAACGGTCCCAAGACCGTTTGAGCCCAAACGGTCTCCAAACCGTTTGGATCTCACTCAAAGCCTATAAATAAGACCTCAGGGCCGTTCATAGGAGCGTCCAGACGTCCAGAGGCTGTCTCTCCACTACCAGAACAACTCCATCCATCACTCGAGGCTGCCGGTCTGAGACTCACGTCCATTGCAAGCTACTTTCTCTCTCATCAACAAGGAAGGTGAGAGGAGAAGATCCGTCATCAAGCAAGCTACAAGGGGTGGAGTTCGTTGCTCTCTCCACCAAGGGTTCAACCTTCTCTCCTCAGTGGAGATGATGTTCTTTCTATCTCTTCTTGCCTCCTTCTTTGTTGCTCCCTCTATGAGGAGCGAGTAGTTCCATCCACTGGGGCGCGGGGACTAGCCCCGCTGCCCATGTTTTGTATTTTGTACTGTAAAAAAGATGTTATCATTTCGTTTTAATACTAAATCGTTTCACACATGCTTGAATGATGGCCACGTTCTTGTATGCATTTATTGTCTTTCGTTGTGGTTTGTCTACGACCGCTATCGAGGCTTGAATACCGATTTAGTGTTGGTTTCTGGTGTGTGTATCCACCACGCATCCGTTTCGGTGTCTAGAAGTGTATCTCAAAGAGTGGAGTAAACTCACTATCATTTGGCACACTCCCATCTGTATGGAAGAGACCTTTGGTAAGTCGAGGAACACACTTTGCGAGGGGAATGATGTAAAGCATGTGACCATTTGTTCGGGAATGGCTGGCGTTGCATCATTCCCGCACTTCTCGTAGCTAGGTTATCCGAATAGGAGACTAGGCCTACAAGGACGCTATTCGATTTGGTAATTATCGCTCGCTTATTAGTTTTATATGCACGTTTCTTGAGGTTGAGTAAGATTCTCTCTTCGGAGACTACATCCTTCAGTGACGCGTAGTGATGTACCGCATGAGAGTTACTTAACCCTTGGAGGATGAGATGCATTGCCCTTTTCTTATATGGGCATTGGTCTTGTGGAACATCGAAGGGTGCAATGCATCGCTCTTGTCTTATGTGGGCATCGGTCTTGTGGAACACCCTTGGATGCAACGCATCGCTCTTGTCTTATAAGGCATCGGTCTTGTGGAAATATCCATGCATCTAGCTTATAAGTCTTGCTTAGTACATATACAATGCATGTGTAGCGGT
This sequence comes from Alisma plantago-aquatica, assembly GCA_963693085.1. Lineage (NCBI taxonomy): Eukaryota > Viridiplantae > Streptophyta > Magnoliopsida > Alismatales > Alismataceae > Alisma > Alisma plantago-aquatica. Next base: position 929,315,027 of record OY856414.1, on the reverse strand, counting down.
GGTAAATACCTGCTTAACCCCAGTGATTCATCATCATTTGTTAACTCTTAAGATTTACTTGCTTTATTTACTTTCTTGCTTTACTTTCTTTGTACTTAGTTTAAAACAACCAAATCAAACTTTCGATCTAAATATCAATCTTTAAGTTGTTAAGTAAAGGCTAAACGTTTTCCATCTTGACTTCGTCAAGACCGTTGTCCCGAGGATTCGACCCTTAACTATACTACGATAAGACTTCCACATGTCTTAGCACATGTGGGTGGAGTTCTTACCATAGTACTAGCAAGGCTAAACTTAGAGACTCATCATCTCTAGGATTTTTAGTGGTGTTGCATAAAACAAACTCCATCATACACATGAAGTAACTGAAAGTAGTACATTATAATAGACCACATAGACAGTAACTGAAACTAGTGCATTGCGGTGGAATCACACAAAGAGAAAATAGAGATAATGCACTGTAATGAGAATAACACAAAGAGTAAAGATAAAATGTACTCCAATGAAAACCACATAAAGAATAAATAGAGACAATTTACTACAGTGAGAACCACACAAGAAAATTGTGAATGAATAAGAAAGAATATTGAATAGGGGCAAGTTTCTCATTAAAATTTGTCCATAAGAAAGAAATGAATGAATGAATCCCTAAAATTGATCTTTTCAGTATTAAACAAGGGCAAGTTTCTGATTAAAAAGTTGTTCATAAGAAAGCTATGAATGAATGAATGAATGCTTAAAATTGATATTTTATGTATTCCATTATGAAATGTATATTTTTCTCATAGAAGCTAATACAAATCCAACTGAATACCATGATAACTTGTTAGTACAAGAGAAGCTATTGGCTAGCAGGTAATAGGTTGAATCTGCTATAATAGTATATGATGTAACATTGCTTGTCAATTAGGAGATTTGACGATTACATCAGTAGCCATCGAAGAAAAGCTTTATCTTTTTCTAAGAAATTGATATGAAATTGTAATGGCAAATGTGCCTCGAGATCACCAATGAATATGTGGGAATCGATGTAGAGAAAAGAAAGAAGTGAAGGTAGGAAGGCATTTCTTACCTTGTTCCCCTAGTGCCGCTGCTACTCTATCATGATTCTGGATACCAAACACAATCTCAGTCTAGGATGCCATCACCAGGTCCCAGATTATGCATATGCCACCAACCCACCCCTTACACAGTAGAGAGAAAGAGGGAGCACCCAGAGGAGAGAAGGAGCAATGGAGGAGGATCATCTAAAACTAACACACAAGTAGCGTCGCAGGAAGAACACCGCAAAGGAGCTTCACGCGACGACACGGTGCAACACGAGAGAAAGATGTCGGTGGCAAAAACTAGTCATTGGCTTGAAATTTGTAAGTCGTGGGAGGCATGGGTAGCTAAACTAAATCTTCTCGTACAAGCAGCAAATACATATATATATATATATATATATATATATATATATATATATATATATATATATATATATATATATATGCGCACACACAGACGAGTGGAAGACACGTGCTACGTACGTATTATACACTTGAATCAATATAATACATGATCATATAATAAGTATGGTATAATGAGTTGGTCGACATCTATTCTTGTGTGTTATAACATATTTGTTGGATAAGTTTTTTGTGTGAGTTTGAATTATCATTTTTATGTATGTTGACAACTAATATGTAGTTAATATTCAAAATAAGATACACACTACCCACTAAAGAGAATCCAATTTGTAGTTCCAAAAAATAATGAAAAAAGTGCATTCAACCCCCTCCGGGGACTTTTTCATATAGTTTAGAAGAGTCTCCTTACATAATATAAAATTTTAAAAAGAAAAGACAAAGGTGTAGTGTAAGCACTTAAGGACCGATTCATAATTCCAGAAAATAATGGCCGAAGACACGTACGTTGAATCAATATAATACATGACCATATAATAATTATGGCATAATGAGTTGGTTGGCATCTATTCTTGTTCGCTACAACAGATTTATTGGATACACTTTTCGCGTGAGTTTGAATTATCAATATTGTGTATGTTGATGACCAATATATAGTAAGTATACACAATAAGATAAATACTAGCCGCAAAAAAAGACAAATTAGTAATTCCAAAAAAATAATGAAGAAAATTGCATTTATCCCCCCTCTTGGGACTTTCATATATAATATAGATGAGTCTCCTTACACAATATGAAATTTTAAAAAGAATAGAAAAAAATGTAGTGTAAACACATAGGGACCGGTTTGTAATTCCAAAAGATAATGGAAAAATTACATTCAGACCCCTTTGTGGGCTTTCTTGTATAGCATAGATGTGTCTTCTTATACAATATATAATTTTATAAAGAAAAGATGAAAGTGTAGTGTACACACATAGGGACTTGTTTGTAATTAAAAAATAATAGAGAAAATGGCATTTATTGTTCTTTTTGGCTTTCTTATATAGTCTAAATGTGTCTCCTTACATAATATAAATTTTAAAAAGAAATGAAAAAAGTGTATTGTACACATACATGGATCTATTTGTAACTCCAAAAAATAATAGAGAAAATTGTATTAAGCTTCCTTCGTGGGCTTGTTATATTTTGTAGATGATCCTCCTTATATAATATAAAATTTTAAAAAGAATAAACAAAAATATAGTGTACACACATAAAATGGTTTGTAATTTTATAAAATAATGGTAAAATTATATTTCGCCCCGTGACACACAATAAAAAATTTTAAAAAGAAAAGATAAAAGTGTAGTGTACAAACACATGGACCGATCTGTAATTTTAAAAAATAATAAAAACTTCTTATATAGTATATATGGTAGAAAATCACATTTAAGACGTGCCACACACAATTGTTCGTCAAATAATACCCTTCAACCTAAACGAAATAGGTGACAATTATTACATAGATTAGAAACGTAAAAAGAAGAAAAAAATCTGAATTGTGAGCCAAGCAAACACCCTAGTTGAAAAACCAAACACAGATATGTCAGCTGCAAAATGTCAAAAGAAAAAAAATCAAACTACGTGCCAAGCAGACACCCTAGGTGCTGGAGAAGCAAACACACAGACACATGAAAAATAAACACACATACACGTCACCTACCTTTATATATATATATATATATATATATATATATATATATATATGCCTTCAATTCAAATCGGATCGAGAAATATATATATATATATATATGTATATGTATGTACGTATGTAGGATCAGTGGCGGATATAGAAATCTACCACAGGGGGGCTGAATTACTATGAGTAGTGACGATGAGGAAAATAATACTTATTTAGAAAAAATGATGAAAAATACACCTAATAAGTGTCTCATTGTCTCCAACATATAAAATAAGCTATTTATAAAAAAAATCTAACATAAATGAAATGATAAATTCACTATTCAAAATAATGAATTTGTTTAAATGTCTAAGGTCATAACTAACACATTATTTGACATATCTTTTAGAATAAACAACTAGAAGATCAACAATATAATCATAATCCATGATCACTTGATCTGGACAATGTGCATACAATTGGCAATGCGTAAGAAAAATAATAGTTATACTAAAAATGGGAACAAAATCATCTTTTAAGTGTAGAACAAGCATTAAAATATAATATGATATCATTTAGTGGATGGTGTCATACTGGAAGAACTAAAAAATTATAGCAGTCAAATCTTATACTATAAAGGATATAAGTATAATATACTTGTTATATTATAAGATCTTGACACAATGATCAGTTGAAAGAAACTTCAGAGAAAAAAAAAGAAGGAAAATATTTAATGTGGTTGTATAAACAACATATGATGGAGAATCACATTGGAAAATAAAAAGTGAAGAGAATGAAGAGGAAAAATCCATGCGTATTTTTTATTTACAAGTTGAAGAAGAGAGGATATGAAAGAAACATTACATATTTCTATTGACTTTCATTTTACACGTCATCCTTATTTTTCTCTCTCCATTTGATTAAAATTATATTTACTAGATGGATTTTCTCACATTTTCTTCTCCTTCTTACCCCACACTTTATATATTTTTCTCTCCTTTTTTTTACCTTATGCCAATTCAATCGTCTTATTTTCATATATAGATAGAAGTATTGCCATTATCTTCTCAAGTTCTTGTAAATTTGTAATAATTATTACTTGACTTAAAACTTATAATATCTAAACATTATATAACTAAAAAAGTTTGTGAAATACCATATAACAGTAAATATTATTTGGATCTATTTCTATATAGTAATATAGATCTTTTCTTATTTGAGAGTGATTGACTAATAAAAGTTTGAAAGAAAAATATATAAATAGAAGGTGATAGTTGTGCATGTATGGTTATCAGTTTTCCCAATGGTGTATTCTTATAATTGAGTGAACTTACTCAATTTATTGCTAATAATATATGTTAATTAATAAGTCAACTATATTACATCAAATTTCAGTTAATAGGTCAACATGATGCATGATATATTTTTATAAACTTCATTTTGTATAATTATTTTCATCTTTTATGTGTGCATACCCTAGTCTTATAGAGATTGACATTCAAATAGGGGAGACAATTTGTGTAACTCTTAACACAATTAATATGAAACTATTAAACAAATTTAGTAGGATAGAAATGAAATATATGATTTGTTAAGCTCATAATTGATGACATGCATATTAGGACGGTAAATTTTATAATTTGTGAGTATATAAGACACATAATCTACAAATATATTAAGTTTAACCGTGAAGAAGTTCATATGATAGGATTGATTGAAATCATAAAATTAAAAGTCACATTTTGTACGATGCAATAATTTTTTTTACAAAATACAAATATGTACATGGTATCATAATAATAATAAAAATATTTTTAGAGGGGGGAGCTTCAGCCCCAGCAACCCCCCCTCTAGCTACGCCAGTAAGCTCAAGTCAATTCAAATCGGATTGAGAAAATCAAGACCCTAACGTAAGCTAGGTTTGGTTTTGCCAATCCTAGATATTACCATGTTGTTTGCTATTGTTTATTTTGTCCTTTGTAGTCTTGATATTGAAGCCACAAGCCGCCCGAAAACCCCAAACAAGCTGGAACCCTAAAACCCTGAAGACCATAACCCCCTAACCACCCACGTGACCATCAGAGTGCATGAAAATATTGTTGATACCACCTTCCCTCGCTTCCCCTTTGTGGTCTATAAAAGGGGGATATGCACGCACTGAAATGCTTCTCCTCCACCCTGCCTTGTTTCCTCCACTGTAGAGTCTGCTTCTCCCCCACCTTGCCTTGTTTCCTCCACTCTAGAGTCGATTGCCCTCTTCTCTAGCAAGTGATGCCTACCAATACGATATATGTGGAACAATTTGGTACACTTTGTACAGTCTATAATTCGTATGAGCCCCGACCCACCGTCACAGTAAACTACCTCCTCCAGCTCTTTTGGCGTCAGATCGTTCCTGGTTGTCTTCTTCCCGTGAGCTGGTTCCGTGGTGGTAGGGTTTATAGTCGTCCTTATGGTCGTCCTGGGGCTGTCAGACTTTATGATCTTGATGTGGTAGGCCAGTCTCCTATCTTCCTTTGTGTCATTCATATACAACAGCTCGGAGGAGGAGAGTGAAGAAGAAAGCTCAAAGGAGGAGAGCGAGGAGAGCACGAAGGATAGCGAGGAGGATGAGAGTGAAGAGGACAGCTCGGAGGAGGAGGAGAGCGACGAGGAGTGCTTGGAGGAGGAGAGCATGGAGGGTAGTGAGGAGGAAGAGAGTGAAGAGGAGAGCTCGGAGGAGGAGAGCGATGAGGAGTGCACGGAGGAGAGGGAGGAAGATGAGAGTGAAGAGGAGAGATCAGAGGGGGAGAGTGACGTCGAGGAGTGCTTGGATGAGGAGAGCATGGAGGAGAGCCAGGGGAACGAAGAGAGCGTGAAGGAGGAGGACAAGGAGAAGGAGGAGGCAGAAAAGCGGTGGAAGAAGAAGAGGAAGCAGATGAGAACGAAGAAAAGGAGGAGGAGGAGGAAAGCGCAGAGGAAGAAAGGGAGGAATAAGAAGAAAGGGAGGAAGAGGCTGAAGAAAGGGCGGAAGAGGAAGAAAGCGCGGAAGAGGAAGTGAGGGGCACAGATCCGCCTGCCTCGGTTGGCCCCCTGACATCCGGGGCAAAGAAAACGATCGACAGCGGTGTCACACTGTCACAATGGCCTCCGCCTTTTGTTCTATGTTCACATCCAACCCTATCTCCGTTCCAACATCAAAAGTAACATTCCCTCACCAAAGCAGCTAGCGCTTCACCAGCACAACTGCGCCTTCAGCTTCGGAGGCATCACCGTGCCTCGTTTACAGTGCCGCGTTACTCCCTGTCCACGAAGGATCCCTACCTCCTTTCCGTGCCTATTTTTACTTCTCTTTCGAGCTTCTAACTCTCCGCTGCCACTCTTCTTTCTGATACCCTAGTTTGAATGTCTCTTAATGCAATTGTCTCCTCCCCCGTCTCCCTCCGCTCGCCACTACTCAGCTCCGTCCGTCTCTCCACCATCCCCGCGCCCAATGTCGCTAGGTTCCAACTCCATCATCTCGTTCCACCGCCCTCTATTCGCTACCATCAGCGCCATCACTGTTCCTTTCCCTCCGCGAATCCTCCTTCCCTGCAGCCAGTGAATCGGTGGTTGGCCACGCTTGTTCGTGAGGCCCTTGTGGTTCGTGGTGGTTGGCGACGCCTTGTGGTTCGAGCTTCTGGTGCATCTGTAGATTGTGGTTTGAGCTTCTAGCGTTGTTATGTACGAGAGAGCTAATTTTGTTGCTATTAAAATTTTGTCTCCACAAGTTGTACATGTTATTCGTCTCCACAAGCTATTGAAATTTTTATTCGTCTCCACAAGTTTTCATTCTCCTTACGCAAATCGCCAATTTGTAGTTCGTGGCTTCCCTCTACGCAGGGACTCACTATTAAAATTGGGCCAAAAAACCTAAATGGCACATTTCCCATTTTTTGTTCCCTAAATGGCACGTTCTTGAACTTATTGCCCAAAATGATACATTTGCAAATCAATGCGTCCCCTGCTGGGACGCATTGCTCTCTCGGGAGGCAATGAGCAATGCGTCCCAACCGGGGACGCATTGCCCCCATAGGAGGGCAATGCGTCTCGAAGGCGGACGTATTGCTTTATTTTTTTTAATTATGATACCATGTATACCATTATATTATATATACATATATTTGTTAAATTGTTAAATTAATATAATCTAAATTACAATTAGCCATATATTTAAAATAATATCTGAAGATAATAAAATAATAACAGAATATTATATTTATCAAAACATAATATTTATAAATATAGATAAAAATATTCAAAATTAATAGATATAATACTAAAATTATATAATAAAGTTTAAAATTATAAAAATAAAGAAAATATATACATGTATTTATTTGTAAACTTAGAAGAAAAAAACTAATATAGCAATAAAAATAAGAAAATATTAATATCAAAAATAAGAAAATACTAATATAGCAAAATAATATATATATATATATACATATATTAAAGGTATCATACATAGTATAAAAAATATACATATATATACATCATATATATACATAATATATATACATAATATATATATATATATATATATATGTGTATACATACATATATATATACATAATGTATATATGTACATATATATACATAATATATATATATGTGTGTATATGTATATATATGTATATGTATATATGTATATATAATATATTATGTATATCTAATATATATGTATATATATATATTTTATGTATATATCATATATATATATATATATGTACATATATATACATATAAATATGTATGTATGTGTGTATATATATGTATGTATGTATATATATATATATACACACACACACACACATATACATATATATACATACATAATATATATACATAATATATATACATATATATGCATAATATATATAAAAATATATACATAATATATATATATATTATATTATATGCATATACATATATAATATATATATTATATATATACATATATATAATACACACACACACACACACACACACACATATATATATATATATATATATATATATATATGGCATAATGAGTTGGTTGGCATCTATTCTTGTTCGCTACAATAGATTTATTGGATAAACTTTTCGCGTGAGTTTGAATAATCAATATTGTGTATGTTGATGACCAATATATAGTAAGTATACACAATAAGATATATACTAGCCGCAAAAAATGACAAATTAGTAATTCCAAAAAAATAATGAAGAAAATTGCATTTATCCCCCCTCTTGGGACTTTCATATATAATATAGATGAGTCTCCTTACATAATATAAAATTTTAAAAAGAATAGACAAAAATGTAGTGTAAACACATAGGGACCGGTTTGTAATTCCAAAAGATAATGGAAAAATTACATTCAGACCCCTTTGTGGGCTTTCTTGTATAGCATAGATGTCTCTTCTTATACAATATATAATTTTATAAAGAAAAGATGAAAGTGTAGTGTACACACATAGGGACTTCTTTGTAATTAAAAAATAATAGAGAAAATTACATTCATTGTTCTTTTAGGCTTTCTTATATAGTCTAAATGTGTCTCCTTACATAATATAAATTTTAAAAAGAAATGAAAAAAGTGTATTGTACACATACATGGATCTATTTGTAACTCCAAAAAATAATAGACAAAATTGTATTAAGCTTCCTTCGTGGGCTTCTTATATTTTTTAGATGATCCTCCTTATATAATATAAAATTTTAAAAAGAATAAACAAAAATATAGTGTACACACATAAACTGGTTTGTAATTTTAAAAAATAATGGTAAATTATATTTCGCCCCGTGACACACAATACAAAATTTTAAAAAGAAAAGATAAAAGTGTAGTGTACAAACACATGGACCGATCTGTAATTTTTAAAAATAATAAAAACTTCTTATATAGTATATATGGTAGCAAATCACATTTAAGACGTGCCACACACAATTGTTCGTCAACTAATACCCTTCAACCTAAACGAAATAGGTGACAATTATTACATAGATTAGAAACGTAAAAAGAAGAAAAAAATCTGAATTGTGAGCCAAGCAAACACCCTAGTTGAAAAACCAAACACAGATATGTCAGCTACAAAATGTCAAAAGAAAAAAAAATCAAACTACGTGCCAAGCAGACACCCTAGGTGCTGGAGAAGCAAACACACAAACACATGAAAAATAAACACACATACACGTCACCTACCTTTATATATATATATATATATATATATATATATATATATATATAGAGAGAGAGAGAGAGAGAGAGAGAGTCAGGCTATAATACACTCGAGTGTATCCAGAGCGGAATACACTCAAGTAGTTTTTGATGATGCAATGTGTTTTTTGAAAATCTAATCCGTTGATCTTCTTAAACATCTTGTGAACAACTCATACACAAAATTTGAGCACATTTGGATATGTATAGCTCATGTTATGAAAACTGCAAAAATTATGCATTTCAAATTAGTTTCGCGCTTCGATTTTGTTGCCCTTGGATGAGTGTAAGTCACTCATCCAAATGGGCTCAAAATTTGTATGTAGCCTAGTTATAGTATGACTATGAAGATCAACGGTTTACATTTTGTAAAAAATAGTCTTGATATGCAAACACACTTGAGTGTATTCGTGCGATCCGTACACTCGAGTGTATTCTAGCCTAACTCTCTCTCTCTCTCTCTCTCTCTCTCTCTATATATATATATATATATATATATATATATATATATATATATATATATGTAGGATCAGTGGCGGATCTTGGAGAAATCTACCACAGGGGGGATGAATTACTATGAGTAGTGACGATGAGGAAAATAATACTTATTTAGAAAAAATGACGAAAAATACACCTAATAAGTGTCTTATTCTCTCCAACATATAAAATAAGCTATTTATAAAAAAAATCTAACATAAATGAAATGATAAATTCACTATTCAAAATAATGAATTTGTTTAAATGTCTAAGGTCATAACTAACACATTATTTGACATATCTTTTAGATTAAACAACTAGAAGATCAACAATATAATCATAATTCATGATCACTTGATCTGGACAATGTGCATACAATTGGCAATGCGTAAGAAAAATAATAGTTATATTAAAAATGGGAACAAAATCATCTTTTAAGTGCAGAACAAGCATTAAAATATAATATGATATCATTTAGTGGATGGTGTCATATTGGAAAAACTAAAAAATTATAGCAGTCAAATCTTATACTATAAAGGAAGTATAATGTACTTGGTATATTATAAGATCTTGACATAATGATCAGTTGAAAGAAACTTTAGAGAAAAAAAGAAGGAAAATATTTAATGTGGTTGTATGAACAACATATGATGGAGAAGCACATTGGGAAATAAAAAGTGAAGAGAATGAAGAGGAAAAATCCATGCGCATTTTTTATTTACAAGTTGAAGAAGAGAGGATATGAAAGAAACATTACATATTTCTATTGACTTTCATTTTACACGTCATCCTTATTTTTCTCTCTCCATTTGATTAAAATTATATTTACTAGATGGATTTTCTCACATTTTCTTCTCCTTCTTACCCCACACTTTATATATTTTTCTCTACTTTTTTTTTACCTTATGCCAATTCAATCGTCTTATTTTCTTTTATAGATAGAAATATTGTCATTATCTTCTCAAGTTCTTGTAAATTTGTAATAATTATTACTTGACTTAAAACTTATAATATCTAACTATTATATAACTAAAAAAGTTTATGAATTACCATATAAAAGTAAATATTATTTGGATCTATTTCTATATAGTAATATAGATCTTTTCTTATTTGAGAGTGATTGACTAATAAAAGTTTGAAAGAAAAAATATATAAATAGAAGGTGATAGTTGTGCATGTATGGTTATCAGTTTTCCCAATGGTGTATTCTTATAATTGAGTGAACTTACTCAATTTATTGCTAATCATATATGTTAATTAATAAGTCAACTATATTACATCAAATTTCAGTTAATAGGTCAACATGATGCATGATATATTTTTATAAACTTCATTTTGTATAATTATTTTCATCTTTTATGTGTGCATACCCCTAGTCTTATAGAGATTGACATTCAAATAGGGGAGACAATTTGTGTAACTCTTAACACAATTAATATGAAATTATTAAACAAATTTAGTAGGATATAAATGAAATATATGATTTGTTCAGCTCATAATTGATGACATGCATATTAGGACGGTAAATTTTATAATTTGTGAGTGTATAAGACACATAATCTACAAATATATTAAGTTTAACCATTAAGAAGTTCATATGATAGGATTGACTGAAATCATAAGATTAAAAGTCGCATTTTGTACGATGCAATAATTTTTTTTACAAAATACAAATATGTACATGGTATCATAATAACAATAAAAATATTTTTTGGAGGGGGGGGGGGGCTTCAGCCCCCCTCTGGCTACGCCAGTAAGCTCAAGTCAATTCAAATCGGATTGAGAAAATCAAGACCCTAACGTAAGCTAGGTTTGGTTTTGCCAATCCTAGATATTACCATGTTGTTTGCTATTGTTTATTTTGCCCTTTGTAGTCTTGATATTGAAGCCACAAGCCGCCCTAAAACCCCAAACAAGCCGGAACCCTAAAACCCTGAAGACCATAACACCCTAACCACCCAGGTGACCATCAGAGTGCGTGAAAATATTGTTGATACCACCTTCCCTCGCTTCCCCTTTGTGGTCTATAAAAGGGGGATATGCACGCACCGAAATGCTCCTCCTCCACCCTGCCTTGTTTCCTCCACTGTAGAGTCTGCTTCTCCCCCACCTTGCCTTGTTTCCTCCACTCTAGAGTCGATTGCCCTCTTCTCTAGCAAGTGATGCCTACCAATACGATATCTGTGGAACAATTCGGTACACTTTGTACAATCTATGTTTCGTATGAGCCCCGACCCACCGTCACAGTAAACTACCTCCTCCAGCTCTTTCAGCGTCAAATCGTTCCTGGTTGTCTTCTTCCCGTGAGCTGGTTCCGTGGTGGTAGGGTTTATAGTCGTCCTTATGGTCGTCTTGGGGCTGTCAGACTTTATGATCTTGATGTGGTAGGCCAGTCTCCTATCTTCCTTTATGTGTCGTTCATATACAACAACTTGAAGGAGGAGAGTGAAGAAGAAAGCTCGGAGGAGAAGAGTGAGGAGAGCATGAAGGACAACGAGGAGGATGAGAGGGAAGAGGACAGCTCGGAGTAGGAGGAGAGCGACGGGGAGTGCTTGGAGGAAGAGAGCATGGAGGGCAGTGAGGAGGAAGAGAGTGAAGAGGAGAGCTCAGAGGAGGAGAGCGATGAGGAGTGCACGGAGGAGAGGGAGGAAGATGAGAGTGAAGAGGAGAGCTCGGAGGGGGAGAGAAATGTCGAGGAGTGCTTGGATGAGGAGAGCATGGAGGAGAGCTAGGGGAATGAAGAGAGCGTGAAGGAGGAGGACAAGGAGAAGGAGGAGGCGGAAAAGCGGTGGAAGAAGAAGAGGAAGCAGATGAGAACGAAGAAAAGGAGGAGGAGGAGGAGGAAAGCGTAGAGGAAGAAAGGGAGGAAGAATAAGAAAGGGTGGAAGAGGTTGAAGAAAGGGCAGAAGAGGAAGAAAGTGCAGAAGAGGAAGTGAGGGGCGCAGATCCGCCTGCCTTGGTGGCCCGCTGAAAGCCAGGGCGAAGAAAACGATTGACAGCGGTGTCACACCGTCACAATGGCCTCCGCCTTTTGTTCTCTGTTCACAGCCGACCCTAT